>WURS02424716.1:0-16429 GCA_011762765.2 Rhinocypha anisoptera
GGGGGTGTTGAGGGGGTGGAGGTCGCCCCCCCCGCAAACCAATACCACAGGGGGGGGGGGGGGGGGGGGCGTGCTTTTTCCTCCCCCCCCCCACTCATCGGGAGGGAGGTAGGTAATTCATAATCCCTCGATATAGAAATAATCGCATATCTTTCTGTGGCCGAGAAGTAACATATTCGGCATAATATTATATAAACATATGTATACATACATATATATATATATGTATGTATACATATTATATATCGTATATGTTACTTCTCGGCCACAGAAAGATATGTGATTATTTCTATATTGAGGGATTTGATCAAATCCCTCGATATAGAAATAATCACATATATTATTATTATACACGTCTAGGTCCTTTTTGGACCACGCGAAGTACAAATATTTCGGCATTTTGATGTTTTCGCCTTTCTTATTCTTCTCTAAACCTCCCGCATCCTCTCTGAGTGTGCTCTCTTCCTCTCTCATCAGACCAAGTTGGCCCGATCTTCCTTCGTTTTTCCACCTGGCTAACAACCCACTCTTCAATTTTTTACGAAATATTTTTCTATTTTCAATACCTTCTTGAGAAATTTTCGATTCTTTCAGGTCATTTCTAATCGCAGCGATGTACTTCATGGTTTCAACTTTCGCTTTACATATAATTATATATATATATATATATATCCCATGCTGCATTTCACTGTATTGCACTTCCACTGAAACGTATATACGAGGTGCATTCAAGTTATAAGGCTATAAGGCCGATTTTTTCTAACTAATTATTCACCTTAAAAACAAGGAAACTTGTGTTACTTCTCGACGTAATCTCCCTGCAGCCGTGTACAAATTTTACGCAACGTCGACACACCATGAATCTATGGCCGCGGGGAAGGCTTCTTTATGAGTCTATTTTGACCACTGGAAAATCGCTGTGACGCAGTCGGTGGTGGAGACCGAGATTGTTTTGGTTCGTTGTCACGTGATTATCTGCCTTCTTTATACTGTTGTACCCATGAATACACTTTCGACACATCCATGACTCCATCACCACATGTCTCCTCCAACTGGCGATGAATTTCAATCGGTGTGTCACACACCACGAAAATGCAAAAAACGATATAATACACGCTGGTCATGTAACGAAAACGTCGCCATTTTAAGTATCGAAAACAATTCTCATTCTCGCGGCTGCCGCTAGAGGTTCAGTCTGTCGTACAGTGCTGCCATCTCTGTCACGCATTGACAAAGAATGCCTGCTCATTTTAAAACAAACCGCATGTTTCTATTTGTTTCCAGTCCGGAGTAAAAGAAAAAAAAATGGAGGTCTTACAACTTTAATGCACCTCGCATAATATAAAACGTAATGAAATAAATGCACAATCTCTTCAAAACGTCTTATTTTTCAAATATTGAACCCCCAATCGTCTGCGTGCAATTGAAAAATGCTTGTCACGTTAAGCGTCATCAAATGTGAAAATATATATTCGGCTGGAAGTGGGCGTCGGAAGATCGGCAATTCTGCACCGAAACCTTCGTGACGAGGTAGGCTATCCACGACCTTAAACGAGGATGTCATGCAGTCGGAGGAAATACGTGTGCTGATATTGACAGTGAAGGGTAGAGAGAGAGAGAGAGAGTTGAGATCTTCTCGCGTTGAGTCTGAAAACTCGTCCGCTCCAGCTTGGAGCAATTGAAAAATTAACTGGAACTTTTATTATCCTCCAGTCATATTTATCCTCATAAAAAATGAAAAATAATTTTTAGATCGACTAAATTTAAGTGAGTCAATTGTCACTGAAAATGTCGACGAGCAAGAAGATTTCTTTACGAAGCAAATATAAAAAGGTGTGTATAGTGGTAGCGACAATGTGAAATAGTTTACAATTATAGTTTAGGAATAGTTTAGAATAATAACATTAGCAAATGAGATTTCGGAGATAAAGCGTTAAAAGTATCAGATTTTTTAGTTTTTCCCATTTTCATAATAACCAGAATGCGATAGGACAGGTATTTAAAATATGACCAAAATATAGGTAGAAGCTATTGTATTATGTTTTATCAGATTTATCGTATTACTCTAAAAAGGTAGATACGTAAGCCTTTAGGAATTTTTTAGTAGATTGTTCATCCAAGAAACATAAGGTCAAAGGAAAAATATAGGCGATTAAAATAAACTTTTATGATTACTTAAATTAGATTTTAATTAAAAAAGAATAATTCTACAGTTAACAATTATACAATTTAATAAAAAGGTAAGAAGACTTAAGACCTTTGTCTGGTAGGTCTGTATTTATGATCTTGACACTTGAACTTAATTCGGATCTCATTTAACAGGCGTTATCATTATGCTCTCGCGTATAGGATTATGGTCTCGAACGGCTAGGGAATCATAGTATAATTCTTCAGGAAACAATGAACTTTACAAAAGAGTAAAGACGTAAACTTGCGTTTACAATGATAGAAAAGGCATACTGGACTAATAAAGAAATGTATTTTTGCAAATTTAAAGCAATTTTTCAGCTTTACGATACCCAGAAAAGCATACGATTCCTTTATGTGTGATAGCCAATTAATGCGAAGTGTTCAACGTTAAAAATTATACGTGGTAAATTTAACAGAGTTTAACAGGTGCATTTACTTCAGTCTTGGAATTATGCTTACACAAATATCTGATATACTATTTTATATTTTAGTCCATATCTGTTACGAAAAACTTCCACATGAAACTTCTAATGATATTTCAATTACACTAAATACTTTATAACTTATTTCTAAGTGATCTCTCAATTTTCACGGAACTAAAACACAGAAAAAAAAATCAGATGTTAAAGTAAAGGATTTTGTCTGATCTGATTTACATAGAGAAATAAAGCGAAATTTGTTTCTGACGAATTCAAGTATTTCCAGAATGTGGAATACTTTCGTATGACTATTCAAACCTTAATCATCAAAGGTCTATGAGGAGAACTTTTTCAAGGGAAATCCGAAGAAGTTAGGAAGAATAAAAACACTTGGATTGATTCCACAGGGTATATTTAATAAACGCAAGGTTTCGTCCTCACCAGGTCGTTATCAAGGGTTGACTTGAAATACAGTATACCTATAAACGTTATAGAGTCAGGTGAGATGTGGTGGAAACGATCCATAATCTTAGTTTAATAGTTGCAAATTTTTGTAACACTTAAACTAAGATTATGGATGAAAAAGTGGAAATTGCAAATTTTTTAACCTATTTCCTACAGTATACCTGCTTAAATACAGACAGTCTACATACATATATATATATATATAATATAGATGTACATATATATATAATGCATCTCGTGTATATATATATATATACAAGGTGCATTAAAGTTGTAAGGCCTCCAATTTTTTTTCTCCAGACTGAAAACAGAAGCATGCGGTTTGCTTAAAAACGAACCGGCACTCTTTGTCAATGAGTGACAGAGATGGCAGCACTGTACGACAGACAAAACTCTAGCGGCAGCCGCGAGAATGAGAACTGTTTTCGATACTTAACATTGCGACGTTTTCGTTACATGACCAGCATGTAACCATTCGTTTTTTGCATTTGCGTGGTGTGACTCAGATTGACTTCATCGGTCTTATATATATATATATATATACATACATAATATATACCTATATACCATATATACGACATAACACCAAGTGTGGTTCCTTACTGAACCCTCCCCCACTTCCTCACTACACCTGGTATTATGTTTCATACACCACAAACTTGCTTGAAATCGAGTTTAGACGTTAGGAAAATTTGACGTAAGGTTTCTCGGAGAAATAACGAATTGAAGATTTTAAAAAGAGACAGGGTGATAGGTGAGGTAGGGATAACTTCGAACTAAGGATTTTCGATGGAATGAAGGCGTTTGCGCAGGGATGAAGGAGATTCGTCGTAAATCGGGTCATATTTCATCTCAATGGAGTTGCTCAAAAGCCTACCTGGGATGGTTAGATTAGAATCATCAAAACTGATATTCAGTGATGATATATATATATATATATCACGTAGGCAATAAAAAGCGCTAAAATGAGTTCGAAGACTCATTTGACACTAGAGTAAGTGGGAAAAGGTCTTAAAATACCACGTAGCCATCACGGGCGTGCTGCAGAAAATTCAGTCCTATCACTTCCCTACTCGATCGGACGTCGCCCCTGATTTGAATCTTTTTTTTTTCTTTTAATTTCGCTCCTCGCATCCGACTTACGGCGAGGTGAAAGTCATCGATCGACACGGATTCTGTCTCGAAAGAGGACTACATCGTTTAAATCGATCCCGTCGATGAGAAAAGAGAGAAGACACGTTGGGGGGGATGTTGGAAAATAATACTTTCTCCATTGAGCACGCGGAGGGATTACCAGGAATCTTGACGTTTTCACTTAGCTCACTTACATAAGTCGGAAAAAGCAGCAGCGCCGAGTCGTCCCCGTCGACGGTTACTCTAGAGAGAGAGGGAGAGAGGCAAGCGACGCGTACCGCCTCCTTCTTTCTCCTTAACCTCACCTCACATGATTGTGTGCATTGTTGTATGAATGGTTTTGTGTATACATGTATGTCTATATATATATAAAGGGGAACCGGGTTCCAAAAAAAGCAAAAACTGTTTTGTCGGCTGGGAAAGTGATGGCGACTTTTTTTTGGGATAGTCATGGAGTTATTTTAATCGATTATCTTCTAAAAGGAAAAACTGTTACAGGAGAACATACCACGCATCATTACTTGACCAAGCTGAAGGTAGAATTTACGGAAAAACGGTCACATTTGCAGTAAAAGAAAATCCTGTTTCACAAAGACAACGCGCCGTCTCACGCCACAGCGGTTGACATGGCGAAAATCCACGAATTACGGTTTGAACTGCTTGACCATCCGCCTTACTCACCAGATCTAGCCCCAAGAGACTTCTTTTTGTTCCCTCATCTAAAAATTGCACTCGAAGGACAGAGATTTTCATCAATGAACATGACAATCACATTCGTGAACAATTATTTTTCAGATAAAAATGCCGAGTACTTTTTGAACGGTTTACAGAGATGGGAGCATCGCTGGGAGAAGTGTGTAGAGAAACAAGGAGACTATGTTGAAAAATAAAAAAAAAATTTCAGAAAAATGTCTTGTATCTTTGTTATGTCAGAAACTTTTCAGACTACCCTCGTACAGGGTGTCCGTAAATGAATTTTCTGATTTTAATATTTTATTATCCAGCTCTACCTAAGGTCAAACTCATGAAACATATACCAGTTAAAATATCAACTGAAAAAGTTTTAATGAGGTGAATAAAGTCATTGGTAAAGCTCAATATGGACACATTGAGTAACTCAAACGACATCATAACGATATTCAATCTCCTGCCACAGGCTGTGCTTCATTTCTTCATCAATTTTGCCAGAGACCTCCTCTCTGATCCATGCCTTCTCAGCTCCTGCAGAGTAGTTGGCAGTGGAGGGACATAAACATTGTCCTTCACATTACCACACAAAAAGAAATCCATTGGCGTCAGATCAGGAGACCTCGGAGGTCATTCGATGGGGCCTAATCCATGCATGCCCAATCCAACGCTGAGGAAGATGTTCGTTCAAGTACGACTTCACTTCATTATGAAAATTCAGAGGGGGCAACTGTCTTGTTGATAAATCCCATCTGGTTGATAAACCCCATCTTGAATGTCCTCCTGCAGCTGCAACCATTCACTAAGAATGTCCAGGTAGATGAACCCTGTCACCGTCGATTCAATGAAATATTAAAATCAGAAACATCATTTACGGACAACCTGTATAATAATGACACATTTATTTACCCAGAGATTATAACTATGATGCATCCATAATATAATGTAGGACACATTAGTAACATAAAGAATAATGAATTCTGTTGATGACAATGATATGATTGACTAACACAAACTTGCAAAGTCATCTTCAGTCACCTGAAGGTGACTTTGCAGGTCGAAACCTAGGTTGTATATAATAAAAAATTTTCATGTGGAAAAACCAAGTGTTTTCTTGTTCATTATGAATCGCTTCCACAAAGTAACGCCTGAAAATACCCAACATCAGATCATATTTTATCCAAATCAGAAAACTGCTACAAAATAAATTCATTAATTTGTTTATATTTTAGAGTGGTCTTTGACATGCAATGCTGTTGGTCTCGGCATCATTTTCATCACCGCTAAATCTCTTGTTTGGCTTGTGTACCGTAAGGCCTGCCAACAGAAGCAGGTTGTACACCAAAAACCTTCTTGTGCAGGATTCAGCCATGCATTGTTTTGGATGCTTCATTTAAGTTGTCATTTTTACAGGTCATAGCAGCATTCCTGCAGCGTTCTGGTGATGAAGAGGCCAACCGTTTTCTGCGAGCTCGTGGTTTCCACCTCCTGGCCAATCAGCTGGGGCAGTTTGAAGCGACCCCGGATCTCGTAGATGCTTGCATCTCCTTGGTGACACGGTGCAGCACGACCCTGGAGGAGCAGGCAGAACACCAAGCATCCCTTTTGAGGCCGGGAGGATCCGGCATGGCCATCGGAGGTCCAGCACTGGTGATGCTTGGGTGCCTGCAGTTGGCAGCCTTCCCCCCACTGCTCGCGCTCCTTCCCAAGGCTGTCCAAGGCGATGCCCTGCTCCCACACAATCTCATGCTCTTCCTAAGGGAGACATTTGCTAAGGTGAGTGAGGCACGCTTGTCTCCTTACTTTTTCTGCCCTTCCTTGAGTGGTTGTTTGGCTGCAGATCAGGAACCACAGTGGGAAATCTCATATGTGGCACAATTAGGTTTTCAGCTCTTTTCTTACCTCATAGAAATTATTTAAAAAATTTGTTAATTCTACAGTAGCTATATTTTTTATGACCCAGGTTTCAAGGTCAAAGTGCCATCGTCAGGTCTCCTTGATGCCGAACCCATTGTCAGACCATGATGCTGCTTTGATATCGAAATGGGGGTCGTTAAAAAATTAAAATAAAACTTTGGGATTAACAGTATTTTTATTATTTCTTCAATGAGTAAATTCCATACAGTTATGCCTGAAATGATAGACTTTTTTTTGCTTGCAGTCAACCCTTGTTTCATTTTCAGTTGTTCATGACATTAATGTATGTGAATTTAGTAAACTGCCTACTTTATGGTAGATTTGGTCCCCAAGGTAGTCAATGATATGTTTGTTTCTTGGAGATAATTATGAAGTTACTAATATTTTTAGGCATTGCAGAAATTGAATTTATTTTCACGTAACAATTGGAATCATTTTATGTTGGTACTGCAAAGACAAAAATCATCTGAAAGAATAGTAAGGAAATCAAAATACCCTATCCCTTTTTTCTTTTTTAGTAAACTGCATTTCCAGCATGCCACTGATTGTAGGTGCTATTTAATTATGCCTTCAATCACTTTATAACTATCCAGAAACGTTTGAATATTAGCTGTTATAAAGTTTAATAATGACTCACATGGTAACCATATTCTTATATTTAGATGCTCATGAAGTAGAACTGTTACATCTGTACATCATGCAAAATGACCATAGCTGTCAGTGCACCCTTAATCTTTACACTGTTACATCAACTGTATAGGATTTTAAATGGCTTTGTGTTTATATTCTGGTATCGTTCTCAGCTAGTGACATCAAAATGATAACAATGAGGCAAAGATAGTCGATGGAACCTTTTTGTACATATTTATTCATGTTGTCATTTGATTCTCTTCTAGTTCTGTTGAAATCACTGTAACGTATTGTATTTTAAAGTATTATTTGATGGTCCCACCACCTGCTGTGTAATACAAATTCTAATTGTAATATATTTATGCAGTCAGATGTTATACTAAATCTTAACTTGAATTGAGTAGCAGACCATCTAACATAAATTTCCTATTTATAGGATAATTTGTTAATTAATCAATTATTAACATTGTTCAAAGGTTGCTTGATTGCACTAATTGTATGATATGGTAGAGTTTTTTGATACATGTTCCATCTATTTTTTGTCTTATATCTTCAAGAGTAATTTTCCCATTTTAATCTCTGTTATTAATGAATATTTCTTTTTCTAAAGTCAGTTTCAACTAGTCTTAAAGTTGTTACAGTGTTCCCCATATTGATATTATTTATGATTTATTTTCGGCAGCTTCCTGTCAATTCTTTCTTTACCTTCTTGAACTCTCAAATGGATTTATCACAAAGCTTCTCATAAAAGGCTTTTTCAGTTACATTTCTTTGACTCTTGTACTTTTTCTATATCTTTAAGATCTCTTTTATGGGTATCTATTATTTAATCTCCAGCCAGTGTCCTCTTATTTCTCTATTTTTTATTAACTTATCCGTTACCACTTTTAAATATGTTTCACCTGTTTGAGACTTAAGAATATATGCCACAGCACTACTTACCCAGTAGAATTTTCGGCAAAACCAGGTCATTAGTTTATGGTTGTGAGAAACATGGTAATTAATGGTTGTGTTTCCGTCTAAAGGTACCTCATGCATCAAGACCGCTTTTGGAAAGTGGTTTGCTTGAAGCATTGGCCAAGACCTTGGTTGCCATTGCTCACCTCCGCATGCAATGTGAAGATGCAGTTGAGAAGTTGGCCTCCCACTCTGACCTCGAACTCCTAATCAACGATGTACATTTGTTCCTTGTGGCTATAGTGTCACACTCAATTTCAAGTGCAGGAGCACATCAAATGCAGGTATATATATGTACACAAATAAATCAACTGCCATATCCTTTAATTCAAAGGTTTCCAGGTAAAATTTATTTTGATACTAAATGAAAAACTACTGCAAAAACACCAAAAATCATTCACTAAAACTAGTTTCAATGTGTTGTGGCACCTGATGATGACACTAAATGATGAAACTAGTTGCACTGAATAAATTTTTGGGTTGGAATGAAGTGTTTTATCATTTTTCTGCTGTATCCATGCTCATACTTCCATCAGCCCTTGATTCGTTAATTTGAATTGGCTGTAAGTTATTGAATATATTCCTCAGAAATTATTCACACAGATTATGATTGGTTTTTCTGTTAATCACATGCAAGTACGATTTGCCAGTCCCTGGTTTTGTGGTTAATTGTATTATCATTTGAATGACTTCCTCTTCCTCTCCCACATTTTTCTGGTTGTCCAAAAATTAGGCATTAGGAATTTCTCAATTATTGTATGACTGGGCGTAGGGTAATATCCTCCCATCATTTTTAATTGATGGGATGTTTCATTGAACAGGTGATGAATGACATTCAGCACCTTCTGAACTTTGTGGAGTCCTTGGAGAGGGTCTCCTGTGGTCCAAGATCATTGTGCGTGCAGGTTTTACGTGATGCACACCTAGCAGTGCTGAATGGAGCAATCGATGCAATCCAAGCAAGGATGACGTCTCCACAGTGGGTCGGTCAGCCACAGCAACCTCAGCCTCCCTCGGCGCATGGCGCAGCCCCCAGAAGCACCTCCTCTGCCCTCTCCTCAGGTAATAGATTTTACCCCATGCATGCATACAGTAAGTAATTCCTGAATAAAACAAGAAGCCATAATTTTATATACAGTGAAATCTGTCTAAAGCGGCCACCGATGAGACAAGAAATTTTTTCCGCTTGATGAGGTGATTGCCGAAGTGAGGGGTTGTATTGCAGAGTTATCGCTTTAAGGGGCATATTCCCTGCTGTACTTTCAAAAACTCTGTAATATATTAGCGATTTTCCTCATCGAAACTCCTTTCTTGTTTTCTAAAATAAAATTCCTTCCCTCTTCTAAACACAGCACGACTTTTTTCCCTTCACTCATTTTTCTCCCACTAAGGTACAAACTTCCTTACAGATGTTTTTAGACCGTCTGCCATGAGGAATGATGTGAAACTGAGATAGGAGGCAATACATTGGTCTTGGATTTGGCCGCACCTTGATGTTGTGGCTTGTATGACCATTGTGGCAAAGTGTAATGATGTCATGATTTTCCTCTCAGATACTGTAGCTTTGTGAAGGGTTTTGGCCAGTGTGGCGTTCCCAGGGGGTGTAAGGGGAGCAAGAATACAGTAGAAGTCCACTATATCGAGTATGGCTTATAACGAGAGTATCGCTATAGCAAGTGATCGTTTTGCGTTGGTTGGTCCACGTGTTAAAACATAGGAAGTTTCTCCCGTTATTATGAGTGGTCACACCTTCACTATCTCTATAGAGAGTAGATTTTGCCATGGTTGGTGTTCGGGTTGCATACATCACATGATTGGAACACATTGTCACGTCTCGCGAATCTACATTGTAAGGAAGGCTTTACGAGAGACTTTATGGTGATTTTATGAGAGAAAACTTTGTGGTTTTATGCCACAGACTTTTCTGGGGAGTGACTGAACAACTTATCTTGGAATCTGTGCACCAGTCTGTCATTTCCTGATGCTATTTCGTCCTTATAGCCGATTGGAATAAAAGAACATATGAAGCTGTGAGCTAGACTTGTAGACAATACAGGAAAAACACATTTGTCTGTGTTGACCTTAGCAGGATGGCCAATCTCTCGATCCTCCTCTTATTTATGGAATCGTAATTGTTTACCTCAGGCCATGCTTTATTTATGATTGATCAGGAAACATAGCCAACAATAATACCGATGCGTGACGTAATTAGTCACGAGTGCATGACTTTTGGTGACAATATTTTAAAATCTTTTTAATGAAATGATGTATTTTCAATGCATTTACGGATGGATTGATACAACTACTTCATGGCTCATTTTCGTCCACTTTTGGTGCCGTTATAAATGCCGAGAGGTGAATTTAAATGACCGAAGGCTGTTACGAGTGTGCATTATGACGAGAGATTTTACGTCATTTATCAGCTCTCGTTATAGCGGACTTCTACTGCATTTAATACCAATATAACTCTGATTCAGTAACATGCTATCCTTCATGTGAGTGCATCTTCCTTTAAAATCATGTCCATCTCTTTTTATGTCATTCATAGGTCACAATTTTTAGGCTCCATTAATTGAGTCTGCACGGAAATTTTTTATGAGGGAAACTGAAATTAACACTGCATCATAATTTCCACATTTATTTATAACTCACTCCATATTTATTTTAGAACAGGAGTTAGTGGAGTAAAAGCTTAAAAAAGGTTAAAATAATGCTATTAATCTAAAATATTGCTATTATAGCAATATTATAGATAGCATTTACAGCAATAAAATAATGCTATTATCATATTATTAATGCTGTCATTCACGATTATTGGTTCTTTTTTCACGAGCATTTCCAGTGACAGTACCAATAATAAAATGTGTCCAGATAAGCCATTTTGGAGTAAGGTGGTCACATAGGAAAACTTGAGGAATGAGTCTACTAAAATAAATTCTACATATAAAGAAACAACTGTTGAATGAATTGGTGGGTAGGATTTGTTGAAGGCTCTAATTCTGCTAAATTAATTTAAGCCATTCCATTAAATCGGATGAAATCATAAGGATTAAAAAAATACTGAGGATTCTTCATATCAGTCAACATGTTAATACTTCATGAACCAATGACTCAATAGAAAAATGTCAAACTGCAATTTCAACTTTCATATATAGTCATCCCCTAATGTATATAGCCCTACAAAAATGTTTATTGATATTTTCCTAATATTTATCATCTATTTTTTTTTAGGGCATACAAGGTCATGGGGCCTTGGAGTTGAAGGACTATTGACACCATGCTATGCAGGTAGTTATCAAAGAGATCTCACTCCAGATGGAAGCTATGGACCAATAGATCCTAGTAAACCAGAAAACTACCAATTTTTGATGAAGTTTTTTGAAGAAGTCACAGAATTATTTCCAGACCAATACATTCATTTGGGAGGTGATGAAGTGAGTTTTGACTGCTGGTAAGAAATGTCTGCAAATCTTTATTTTTATAAAATCATTATTATTTTTTACTGTTCCTTCACTATTATAGACATTATTTTTGTCTGTTTCTCTGTTATAAAAGAAAAATATTTTTTATACTGAGAAAAAATAATAATGTTCTATGTATTTTTCCACCAAGATTTTTAATCTGGTACAACTAGTTTCAATGCTACTGCGTCATCTTCAATCGCGTTGCATTGAAACTATCAGATTAAAAACCTTAGTGGAAAAATACGTAGTATGTTATTCCTTTTTCTCAGAAATGGATTTCCACAAAGTTATGCCTGAAAATATAGAATAAATTTTTTATACTTTTTACCCGAGTGATGAGAAATAGGTAGTAAAGTTTTTTATGTAAAAGTTAAGCTTATTGGAGGCTTATGATTTTCCTTTGTACAATGGAAAGCATGAAACTTAAAGAATTACTTTGTGGGATAAATATACATATTAATTGAAAACTCCTCCTGTAATTAATTATGGAGATGAAGAGTAATGAACTTTTTCATTCTGGTGTTGAAAATTGCATTTGCAGTTTTGTCATTTATTATAAGTGATCAGCAGTTTAATCATGTGAGAAAGATATAAATAGAAACAACACTGACAATCAATGAATAAGATAGGATTTATATTAACATAAAAGTATTACAACTACAAAAAGTCTCTACAATGACCACAATACATCCTTGTTTCAATTATTTTGGCTGGCTAACCTTGACTTAATAGGTCGTGTGGTCCAGTGATTAAGAGCACTTGGCTGCCTAAGAGAGGACTGAGGTTCAAATCCTGATGATGCCTCTGGACACCTCCAGCAAAACCCAAGCTAAGTGGGTACCACATCTTCGTGGGAAACCATGGGTGACACAGGGAAAGGTGGCTCATCCATCCTGATATATATTGATTTCTGATGCTGATTTCACATGCTGCTTGACTTAGTACCAGGTGGGCTCTAGCCTCACTTGTCAAACCAAACTTAGACTTAAAGCCAGTAGTTTTGGTGGATTCCAATGCACTGTGGTGCAGCTCAAGTATTTTCAAACACGTGCAATTTTTTGGTTCCAAAAATTTGAACTACATACAGTGAAAAGTACTGTATATACAGTACTTTTAACTTTTGGACATGTTTTTCAACCCTTCCACATTTTCACTTTATTAGCCTATAAATTATACATTAACCTAGATGTACCTGGATTCAAGTACTGGACAAGCAGAATGATTATTTCATGGACAGATGTCTATGTGTATTATGGGCATGTGTATTTTGTCATAAAAATCACTTCATACCAATATATTTGATATTTTCAGACACAACAATGTGGAAATTCATGTTCTTAAATTATAATAACACTGTACTATTCCACAAATTTTATTTTTATAGTAATACTAGTTTCAAGGTATCATCAGGCACAAACATTTTTGTAAATGCAGGGATGGAGAATATGTGGGAAGGAGACCCCGATGTTTATGGTAAAATAAAAATGACAGTCCAAATCAATATCATTGATGATTTTTCTTCGGTTCCTCTTCGAACGTTAATCCTAAGGTGCCTTTGCAATAACGCAACTCTTTCAATGCAGTACAAATACGTAAGCGAGTTTCGGGACAAAAACACCTATTCAAATCAATCCAAAGAATATCAATCAGTGAGTAATCGTTCAAAATGATAACTAGCATACCACAGCGATCGGCCCCTGAACTGGTGTTACATGGTTCACCCGAATATATCCACTTATGGAAGTTTACTATTGGGAGAGCCCAGTTCGGGAGCAGTTATACGTAATTTTATATTCCTCCATAATTATAAGATGGAAACAAATTAAGATCAAAATTCTATCACTATTCACAACGCAATCCATGACATATTCTAAGGATCCATCAATCGAGTTGCCAATTAAGTCAAGCCGGCAACATAGCGGGAATAATGAACTTCGTCGTCATCACCGAGATCAACGAATGAATGAACGTCATCGAGGAAATTGAAGATAATTCCATATTGATGATTAAATTAATTAACGAACTGGGATTAAATGAAATATTAAACACGAAAGAATACGCGACAATGTTTTTAAACTTCAAAATTAAATCTATAAGCGAGTCGCGCCACTGAACCAATGTCCGGAGGTCCCAATCAAACAAGACGTTGCATTAAGAAGGAAAACAAAAGAAAACACAACGAAGACATTTTTGCGATGGAAAATAGACAAAAAGCGAGAATTTAAGACTGTTGGATTAGCAATAGGAGAACTAGGGTTCACTTTCCGGAATGGCCTTTTGGATAAACCTATTTACAAGCCAGGGGAAATTTCAGGATAACAGAACTTAGGTACCAGAACAAATATTAGGTAGGTCGCTCCCGAGAACGAAAATGAGTCCTTTCTGCGCATCCAGGGTCGTGACGTCATCCGGAGAGCAAGTTTCGTCGGAAGAAATCCCACATTTTTCGACGAGGTGTTCGTAGCGCCTTATTTTTCTCAGAGGCACATTTGTAAATCTTAGGGAAATGGTAACATTATACTCCAGGAGACCTTTTATAACTGGTTCAAGACACAGCTGTGATAGTAATATCGGTTAGCGTTTTGGCGGTAGTTACACATGATTTAATTTTAACAAATATAACAATTACTTCATTTCATTGTTAAAGAAAAATGTACGTGATGTGTTATGATGGCATCAGCATAAATAGGTGAGAGATCTTGGATAATGTAAACAGAAGTCGCCCTTTCGCCAGGCATGGCTGAATCCACTTCGTCATTGAAGTTTCATTGGGGAAACGGAAAAACTTAAATTTTCCCTTGCCATTTCTCCGACTATCGCTGAATCCAAACACAGCACAAAATGATATCGCAAGGCTCAATATTTGCCGTTTTAACCGGAAGGAACACGATTGGAATTTCCAAAAACAAGTCTAAAGATCTCAACACACCGCAATACACTAATGTGCCATCAGCCAGCCACCTTACTCTCCGAAATATGTCACACATTCGATACTATCGCATTTGACAGGTATCGATACAAGACCGAGGTGCGCAACGAACTACTCTATATATTAGTACCATGCCGTAGGGCATAGAAGGTGAGAGGCCCTTACCCCCCCACCCACCCCCAATGAGTGAACTTCACACGACTTCGGGGTTCGTTTAAGGCAAGCAAGTCCGAAACCAAAGAATGACAGCAACGAAAAGTTTTGATTTATTGGGATAGGCCGATCTTCTTCTTAGGTCATCAATAAGTCAAAGATATGTTCAGATTAACACTTTTGACGAAGACAACCTGTTAGGAAATACTAATACTGATAAATAAATTCACTGGTGATTCCACATGTGAAATTTAAAGTCGACCCGGGTTTCGACTTAGCCAGTCATCTCCAGGTGCAATCACAAGGAACTCGTATATCGGTTATGTACGTTTTGCCAGAGAAACTGTGAATGGGAAGGAGGGAGGAAGGAGTGAGGAGAGTCAATTGACATTACGGTGTGTTTTTCGTAAGAGGTCGAGAAAAAGTCGGGGAAGGCGGTCATGGTGGGTGGATAGGAAAGAAGTTTGGGGGATCTGGGGTGGGCTGGTGATGAAGGGTGCACGAGTGGGGGGTAAGTGGGAGGCAAACAACATGTCATTTATGAATTCATCGACCCTTTTCTTCGCAGCAATGATTCATTTGCATTCCAAAGCCTTGGTCCCTTTTGGCCTCGGATTGCCCTTTGGAATAAAGTGACTTTTGCACCCAGTTTCCAACAAAATCTAGGCGAATCGGGAAGACCCTTGTTTCCGTTCTTGTAATATAATGATATATTTCTGGATATAATGATATTTCTATTAACGTTTGCACCACATCGCGGCAATTCCAGTATCTTGCACCGCATCGCCACCCTCCCATAACCACTTGTTTCTCTCTTCGTGCATTTAACCCTCAAGACTACGAAGAACACGTTTTCACTACCAAGAGGGGTGGGTTACTTGGTTACCCCATTTATACAATTTGATAAAAAGTATACCATTTTCCGCAGACCCTTAATTTAATGTTTATGTGATTTTTATTACATCTGTTTTCGATGTTGAACATTTATTTTCGTCGCGAAAAATATTTTGTTTAGATAATATGTAAAATTTTAACAAAATTAAGAAACAAATTTTTTCCCTTAATGATGTTCTAAAATCAACGAAGAACAATTACTACGTAGCATAACATCCTCCATAAAAATTAGAGGTTATGCGATTAAAAATGTTCCTTGGGGTAATTTCGTTACTCCTCTCCTTGGTAGTCTTGCGGGATAAATGCACAATGATCCAAACGCAGACGCATTAAAACATAATCATCAGAGGTTATCAACGCGAAGATAAGCGTGCAGCAGCTGTGCCGTCATGTCAACTCTTCCTCTTCATGCTTTCATGGTTCTCCATCATTATGTGTTTCCATGGCTCATCACCAGGGTTCTTCCCTTCTAAGACTCTCTCTTATTATGCTTTCACCAACTGCAATGTCTGCTCTCGGATTTTCCTTTTGAACCGTTTCCCCTTCCGGGTTGTTCTTCCACACACAAAATCTATCCATTTGTTTCGGAA
>WURS02424727.1:0-16428 GCA_011762765.2 Rhinocypha anisoptera
TACACCGGAACAAACCCCCTTTCCCTCCACGACGCCCTCCCGGTCTAACTTCACCCCCCCCCCCCCGTCACCCCATTCCCTACCCCCCCGCAACCCATTTTCCCCATACCACCCCGACCTTCCCCCCCCCCCCCCCCTTCCTACACCTCCCTGCCCCTCCAACTCCTGGATTTTTTTTTATTTACAATACTGCATTGTATGCTATTGTTGTCCCTGATGATGGCCTAGCGGCTGAAACAGGTAGTACGATCCATGAACACTCAATTACTTTTATAGTAGTGATGTTTGCTTTACACATGGCTGATCAATGATTTTCGGTCTCTCCGATCAGAAAGTTATCCGCCTATTTACCACTATCGACTTTTTTTTATTTTGGTTGAGGTGAAGTGTAATATGAATGTGTTTCTACCGTTCTTCATGTCACTGTTATCGTATAACAGTTTCTTTCATCCCAGATGTTTTTAAATACCACAATAAAGGCACATTCATAAGTATTTCCCGCATAATTTAAAAAATTTTGAAATACCTCCACATACTACTTATTTTGATCATTGCTCTAACGAAGCACCATCTGAGACTATCTTTTTTGATATATTTTCTTACTAATATTCTTTTGATTTGAATTACTATTCGATTAATCTAAAAATTAATATTTATATCCTTTACGGAATGGCAAATTTTAATTTTTCAACATGAACAGTGTTATCTGTACTCGGGTTTATAATGCCACTGCTACAAGTATTGAAATTTAAATTTGTCTGGAATGCTTATGAAGCCCAGCTGAGGGATTTGGAGTGAAATTGAACCGGTTGAAACCTGGTTATTTTTTAGATAATTGTTTTTGTAATTTAAACTCAAAAAATAAAATTCTGGTATTATTTGTAAATCAATACTTCGCGTTAAAATAGTAAATTTCGTTCTAATAAAATGCAAGAAAAATTAAAATATCACATATGTATCAGTGTATCATTCGCATATCTGCTTAAATTAATCTGAGAAAAAATGGCTCTAGGGATGTATTTCAATTTTTATACGGGTAAAAGTTTCTATTTCACAATAAACATGTGGTTATAGGTTAGTTTAATGCCACTATTTAATACTTGGAAAAATCTGCAATGCCTCATAAAACCTTATTGATTCGCTTAAGATTGATGAACCTATCCAAACAATTTCTTATTTAGTAATCCTCTCCTAGTTGGGAATTTCCTTTTTTTTTGTTTTTCTAACTTTTAGGCTATATTGAAATTGAATACTTCTATCATTACCATTTTTAATTTTATCTTTAATTTTCTATTAATTGATAAATATTGAAACATTTAACTTTTACGTTAGTAAGATGCCATATCTTTAACAGTAAATAATGTGGTATATTGTGGTAGATCAAATATTTTGCTCATTCCAAGCCCATTATTCATCTCAATTTATAAACGAAACCTTCTCAATATTAACCTATCATCTCAATTTTGCTATCAAGAACCCTTAAATTTTGCTTGTCTTCTAGGAACATTCTTTATCCAATTCTTGTTTAACGGCTTACTGGATACTACAACTGCTCTGTGCTTCTTGCCTTGCTCTTGGCTCTGTTACTTCGGCTCTATTAGCAGCTGATATTCCCGTTTCGTATTAATTGGGGCTAGATCATTGCAGTTGCCTTTTATCTTCAATAAATTAAAAAACTCATTGTTAATTATGTATCAAGATATTTTGATTTTTTATTTAAAATTCCAATATCTTTATCACTCTCTATATCTTACACTTCACACCTCACACTCTTAATACTCTGATCGCTTTATCATTTTAGGCAGCGTAAATGATGCTGACGCAAAGGGTTGGCTCATTTTTTACACATATTTAATGTATATGAATAAAAACTGTTGTACCTAGAGTAGAAAATTTATTCGTTTGTCATATGGAAGTTACGTTACATTATGTAAACTTTTTTGTAGAAATACTTTTAAAATATTTCAAATTAATTACTTCCTTTGTATTTATAAATTGCATCACGTTATTTTTTGTACAGTTAAAATTATGTTTGATATATCTTAATTTCATTTTCGATGTGTATCATAAAATTTATTGAATTCACACTTTCGTTGGTGTGTTTGTTTTTGTTTACGTCGTGATCCTTTCCAACATATGGAGAGTTATAGAGAAATATAATATTTAATGAAATAACGTCAAAAAACAGAGATTAGAAAGTAATCAAATTCTTTCAACCAAAGCTGGGGCCAAAAGAAGAAAGAAAAAATTAATAATGTTGAAGAACCGATTTTATGAAGGTTTCTTGGAAAATTACGAAAAGAGTGAGCGTAAAGCATTAACAAGAACGGGACAATATCCAACTTCGGGTGGCGTCTGACTTCTCGACCATCACTTTGAACTTTTATGAACAGTTCCATAAAATTCAATAAATTCCATAAAACTGCTCCACCCATGAAATGATCAACACTTCATATTTGTTAAAACACATAAATACGCTATCCTCATAAACTCTAGGCGACATGCAGCTTTATCATGTTTTTTTTTCATCTATAGCTAGGCCGACATGTTTCTTTGAAATACGATGTCCCTTTACGGCCCACCGCTTGCGAGTTTATGGTCCGAAGTTCGCTGTCGCTATTTCACAACATGTTCCTCCGTTTTAGATCGTTTATGAGCGTATTTTTGAGTTTAAACAATTATCTGTGAAAAGGGCATAGATCTTCCTGCGTTATATTTCTATGAACCTAGATTTAAACGTCTCTGTTCCGTCTTTACCTTCGTCTTTAAATTCAGATTTTGGTATTAGTAGTATTATTTTTGTTATAGGGTGCTTCGACGGTTATCGTCATTTTGCAACTCTTCATATCATAGAAAAAAACCATTTGGACAAACACAATACCCATGTCCTGGCCGGGACTCAAACCCGCGACCTTTGGGTTAGTCGGGGAGCGCGCTACCTCCAGGCTAGCCCGGCCGGCTTCAGTTCTTGAGCTTTAATAGCTCTTCCTTCAGAGATACAGTAGACTCCCTCAAATCCAATATATCCTTAATCTACCCACATTATTTACCATTTTTCTAGGGTTGTAAATCGTAAGTATTGAGTTATTTACTTTCCAGTCGTAAGTAATGAAGCAATCAGGAATAGTAGATCCGAGGAAAAGTATTGGAAGAAAATAGGATATTCTTTTGCTCTTATGTCGGCTAAAATTTCACGGGGGCGTGAAACTAAAGTGGATATCATAATGATATTTTATACCTTTAATAAATAGTAAACTGTAATTACGATATGCTCATGAGATGGTGTTTTTTTTATTTGTCATGAGAAGACTTGCAGTAAATATTATTTACAAAAATAATTTCCGTCAATCGTCCTCACTTTTGTGTTGATATCATTAGATGCCAAAAGTAATGATCTCCATCATTCTCCATTTTACGCTTATTTTAATATCTAAGAAAACTGAATTTCGATTCTTGATAAATATGGAAAACAGAAAACGGAATCTCACATATGAGTGATGTAGACGGCTTGTGTGGGAGAAAAGGATTGGCAGAAAGATGGGGTGGGATAATAGGTATCGGGAGAATAAGGGACGGACCGAAAGGAAGCTCAGAAGAGAGGGAGAGAGATGAAAACCGGGGGAAGAATGAAATTTAAATACTACTGTTCGGGAAAAGGCTCGAAATACGGAATATGGAGAGAAATAAAATACGAAAGGCACTACGAATAAGAGAACCAAATCGTCCAGAATATTTATCTGAAAAAGCGACGATATATCGTATAGAGATCTATTTTCAAAATACGTAGCATTATTCGTAGGTGAAATATTTAAGAAATTTTATCAATATCTTTATATGTGCTTTAAAAACATTTTGTTTGTGAAAAAATGCGTTGAAGGATGAGAATATGCAATCATAATTGTCAACGTCATATTATTGTAATATAAAGATTATCATCTCTGCGTCATTATTTTCTCTATATTTCTCAAACTGGAGAGAAAATCACGGTAATCTCATCTCTGCCAGCCGTAATTAGCACATAAATCTTATTAAAATTTTCAGTCATTACATATCCATGTGCTTATGCAACTTGCAGGACGGCTTTGTAGGTCCCATTCAGGAGAACCGTAATTTGGTGATAAATATTCGAAAGGGAACATTACCATTACACATAAGTGAATATGTTTCGTTTTTACGTTATTGAATTTCCCAGTGAGCATTGTCAGTCAAATACCTGTAGGTTTAGGCAGCTCGTTTCCATGTTCCATCGAGGATTATTCGACACAGGGAAATGAAGAGCGAACTTAATGCCGTTATGACCTAAAATTGAAGGGCCTTGAAAAACACAAAGGCCTCTCTTCATTGAATAAGCGATCACTGAGCTGCATAGGAGTTCTTGTGAGTGCGTTGGAATACCGTCCGCTCCCTCCGTGCTCCAATAATTGAAGGATATTCACAATTATTGAGAGTCCTCCCTTCAATTACATCTCTCGGCGAGCCGACGAACTTGACCGGTGATCTTTTATGTAGGACTGACAGCGAAGCCGACCAGCTTAGCTCTGCCTGTGACCACGAAATTCGGGCGATTCGATTAAAGGAATCAATGGAGGTTTATCGATCCATCGCATTCTATTGTCATTAAAATTTAATTATCATATTTTATATATCTAAAGGGAAAATAATTTCGAAGGATTTTCGTTTTTTTCCAAACTAAAAACAGATATCTTGCTTAAATTAAAGGACGATTCATTTAAATGTAATCCAATTTCCGGAAAAGAGAAGCGAGAAAATCTTTATTCATCAAGGGTTAACTTAAAATAAGAATTAAGGCTATGCAGTTGTTTTTATATTTAGTTTTCTTTTAATCTTTTTCTAAACTCAAATTTCATGTGTTATTCATACGAGAATTTCGTTTCGTTGAAGTACGTGCAAGGAAACATTCATGACTCTAATACAATAATCTGCTGTGTACAAATATCAATATTAATATTAGCGCAATAGGAATAAAAATATTTTATTATTTTTTCTGTTAAAAATTAGTTACCCAGTCATACATGTTTTATATGGAATATACAATGGAAGGGGATAATACGTAGATAATATTCTTACAGGTTAATTACTATAATAGTTATAAATAATTTAACGCTCAAGTCTCGTGTGCCTAGAAAAAACGAATATTAAAATATATTGCTCTATCATGCAATATTTGCAGTCTTAACACAAATGTAACTATATTTAAAAATTTTAAAAAGTAAAAAAAATGGTTTGTCATACAAAGAACAATACGCCACACATGGATGCCATTTCAAAATGACATTTCCCTAAAAATAACATAAGATGATTCACGGAAGAAAAAATGGTTACAGAGAGAGTCCTTTCTGAAAAAGTTGAAATAAGCAAACAGTCGCCTCAAATTATCTCTCACAGGATATATTTCTGGATAGTCAGCTGGAATGGCAAGCGGAATACGAGAAATATATGCAACCTGTGGATAGGTTAATCCGCAGATAAAGTCTACCAGGGAATAAACACAATGTTCGTTTTGTAAAAGTGTCATTCGTCCGAGTTTAAGCACAAAAAGATAATAATTCAAACCCGATGCTTTATTGACAGTCCAGACAGCAACTGAGAAATAAAAACAATCACCTACCGTACACGACGATTCAAGGAATCGATTTTTTTCCCGCACTTTGACTAGCGACTTTGACAAATACTGCCCCAACTTTATAGAAGATACGGTTTCAGGCTTCACTTTGCGGAACTCTTCCATGATGAAAACGAAAAAAAAATACAGCTTATTCCACATACAAAAACAAACTTTAATGCACGACCATCTTTACCTTCGAAATAAGCGATATTTTTATACTCAATAGGTAAAGTCAACGAAATGAAGTCCGAGGCCTCTACACCTTTAATTTAGTTTATAAAAAATTTAAAACATATTTTATCATAATACGATACTGATTACACTATGTTGATGCAGCTAATGATTGTAATAAGGAAGGACCGTGAAAAGTTAGAAGGGAAGAGGATGAAGTCAGAGTGAAATAAGCGAATCTTGCATCGTCATCCCTAATGGCAAGATCATTACTTGACGCATCCATGTACCGGTCTCTAAAATCCCTTTACATCAGTCTTTTTTACCGTCCGACTCACTTCAACGGGAAGTTATCGTGTTTTCGGGTGCGTTGACAACTAAGGTCATTTTCATCACGCATGAACCACATTTTGTAGTGAATTATCAACGCATATTACAGCAATTCGTTTAGGGAGCATGTTAATACAAATATTTATATGAACAAAAATTCACATAGTAAAATACAAAATCAGAGATGATTTCAAGCTGTACTTCGTGGAATTATTTCCTCTTAAAGTAAAAGAAAAAGAAAAACACTACTATTCCACCACCAATGCTCCTCCCCTCCTCTAGCTCTGTGTGTAAGTGTATATATATATACAATATATATAAAGCGCTATTATTTCTGGTTTATCTCACCTGATGATGCTGTGCTACGGCGAAACCCGGTTATTTGTGGAATTTCATCTTTTTTTCAATTTGTCCAAGAAAAAATACGAGTGTAAATTCGATAAATGACACAGAATCAAAAGAATAAGAACACTTAAAAAACGTAAAAAAAAGTCAGCAAAAAATATTCAGATCGTCTCCCAGGATAATGAGTAGGGTTTCCCTCGTAGTCAGCCTTAAATTATAAATAAATGAGTTTATTATTAAAGAAATACATTAAGGTGAGGTGGGGTAATTGCGACCCCAAAATGGCATACATCAATTTCCACAAGCCAACAACATTTATCCAAATTCGCTTAATTTGAAAAACTCTGCACATTATTTGATCGGAAATTAGCCTACTAGATAGTGTAGTTTATTTTTTAATTGTTTTATGCTAATTCAAATAATTTTTATTTTTACTAATTCACGACAGGGGGTCGCACTTTACCCCCTAAAAGGGGGCGTCCTATTGCTGAGCAGGGACGCACTGTTTCCTCAACAAAAAGAAAGGGGGTAAACTGCGATTTATTCAAAATGTTCGATTTTCATCACTTTTTGAAATACCAATCTTTGTTCACCCAAACTTGAGATATGAACTTTTTCGTATGGAGAGTCGATCAAATTTTCACCTGACGCGACTTATAAGGGAACGAAATGAAATATTTTCAACTAAATGGTTTTACCACACGTATTATTTTACTATTTAAATTTTACATAATTTTTGAGCCCATGTACATTCAACAAGTAAACTGATACAACAAATAAGTTATAAGCATTGAATGAGCATTGTCTTAATATGAATAATTGAAAACATTAAAATTTAATTAAGAAATTATATCCCAGTGTATGCATTCTGCTCATCATTCTTTGTATAAAAGTTCAAAAACACATGTAGTAATAATACATAGGAACAATTATTTGACCAATAAACATTAATATAAAATTTAAACAATTTGATTACTTTAAATTGTACCCAGATAATGAAATGCTGAATGTGAATCTTCCTCGGCGGCCAACAGATGGTTTCGGTAACAGTCTTAAAATGGCATCCTTTGAAACTTCATTAGAATATTCATTTTCAGGATAGGTAAAGCTAATTTCAGACCTGTGCAATGTTTTCAGGAAGCAAACCACTGGACCATCAAACCTGTTGAATTCCAGGATTTTTCCAACGTATTGTATAATCGCCTTTTTACTGGCAAACTTAAAAAGAACCCAATCGACACTTTTGATTTCAGGCAGATCATTGGTATTGTTTACTTCTTTCCCTACAACGTCTCTTAATGTTTTTCCCAACATGTCATCTAGACTTTTCCCATCTGGAGAAAAAAAATCTAGCGCCTTATCACAATCACTTTCTGTGTCCTCAGTTATTCCCTGCTCGGGTCGATTTTTTGCCTCACAGCTGGGCCTTTGGGCACAGCTGGGCCTTTGGGCCCAAAAACATTTATTTGGGATGAATTTTCTTTCATTTGATCACTGATGTATTCCCAAGTTACTAATTCTGCCCCCATAGCAGCTCTTTTTCTTTTGATGACCCTATTTCTTTGTTCTAAAATGGATGCCTGAACAGTAGTGAATATAATTTCTTCAAATGATGTCCTCCGTGGTACATCATACTCAAAATCTGCATATGGTTGACTACAACAAGCTACTTGTTGCTCATGATGTGCTGGGGGAAAAAGTTCAGCAGTGACACCATCAGTTGAACTTTGAACTGCGGAAATACTGGATGCCATTCGCTATTTATTATGTTTATTCGCTATGTTTCCATCTATTTTAAACTTCCTCAAGAGTCTTTTTAATGCCATATTTAGTGTAAGTCAGCCCCTTTCGAGTTTTCAGTGGTAAACCCAAACCATTCTCTCCTGTAGCAACATATAGTACTCCTGTTAAAATTAGCAAGCCTTCATCTACATTGAATTTGTTTAACCGATTCTTGAATAAATTTGATTGAATATTTTGCAAAATTGTTTCATGAGATAAAAGTACTATGTTTTTCAATGCCTTGTCCAACAGCGGCAGGATGAGCTGCCACCCGATTAGTATGCAACAGATTAACCAATCTACCACTCTAAACCTATTTTTTGGAAATATCCTATTTCCAAAAAATTGTGCTTATTTAACGTATAATGTAAAAGTTCATTCAATTTTGCATTATTTTTTTTAAATATAAAGGTTTAAACAAGACTAATTTACTTGTAGAATTATTTTTGAAACATACTTTTGAAGAATACTTAGCTCAAGAACTGATGCACAAAAGATATATTAGAGGCAGTACAGAATGCATGGTTATGATGGGGCAAGTGTGACCCCATATAAAACACATAACTCAAAGCACAAAGATGCGTAATTTGAAAGTGAATAAAGGAAAGTAATCACCTCGAAAATAAATTTTTAAAAAAGTACCCACCAATCACTTTCAATTAGATGATTTAAAAATAATCCGGAGGAGACCACTTATCACCACCAACTACTAACACGAGATGAACTGAAGAACTGATTTTGTAAGCATGTGGTTTGGCAGCAAAAAGCCTCAGCATCTCAAAATAGTTAATAATCCTTTACCTACAATGTGTTTCATATGTTACGAATGCACTAGCACCTATAATAACGGAAATTCATTCTTCTACATGGGTGGTCACACTTACCCCACCTCACCTTATGATACCAAAAATGATGCACCTGCATAATATGAGTTGTGATAACCCCTTAGATATAAGCAATCTATTTGCTACTCACTTTTCAAAAGTTTACTCCACTGATATCCCTGATAACATACCTATTTTCCAATTCCCTCAGACTCTCAGTTTATCCGGCATAAAATTTTCCACCAACGAGATCCTTGTTAAATTAAAACAGCTGGATATCTCTAAGGGTATGGGTCCTGATAACATCCCTGAGACTCTATTAAAAAAGTAGTTTAACTCCCTATTATATCCGTTGTACATTCTATTTAACATGTCTATGGAAAAAGGTAACTTCCCTGAACTATTTAAAGCATCATTTGTGGTCCCTGTTTATAAAAGTGGTAATAAGCATGACGTGTGTAACTATAGGCCATTAGTAATTCAGTCTGCCTTGACCAAAGTCCTTGATATCCTAGTTGCTGAGAGATTAAACCATCTTATAGATAATGTCTTAGCCAATGAGCAGCACGGATTCAGGAAGGGCCGTTCCACTACAACTAATCAAATTCTATCCCAGCATGATATTACCACATTTTTACAGCACCACTATCAAGCCGACACCATTTACTGTGATTTTTCCAAAGCCTTCGATAAGGTAAATCACTCTATTTTACTTGCTAAATTGGAGGGTTATGGTATTTTTGGACATTTTCTATCATGGTTAAGAAGCTATATTTCTGGAAGAGATCTTATAGTAAAGATTTGCAACTCATTATTCCATTCCTTTGTCGCATCCTCAGGCATACCCCAGGGATCTCATCTCGGTCCTATCCTTTTTTTATTATTTATTAATGATTTATGTTCCTACATCCATCCAGCAAAAAATCTTATGTATGCCGATGACTTAAAAATTTACCATCCAATTGATTGCTGTGATAATGTTAATGAACTTCAACATTGCCTTACTATGGAAATGAAAATAACTTGGTGAACTCCACAAATCTTTAAGGTGACGACCTAGGTTTCGAAATTTGTGGAGTTCACCAAGTTATTTTCATTTCCGTAATGGATAACTTCCACCATATCACACCAGCAAATATTATTGCCTTACTAATTTACTTAAGTGGTGCAATACCAACCACATGCAATTAAATCTAAACAAATGCAACACTGTGACCTTTTGTAAAAACAATGTTCCATATTTGTAAGTCTATTGGTACATCTCTTAATAGAGCATATCATATTTCTGATCTTGGTATTACATTTGAAGGCAACCTATGTTTTAATATGCATATTGACCAAATTTCTAGCTCATAAGGTGCTGGGCTTTATCAGTCTTATGTGTAAAGACTTTAAGAATCTAAATTGTATTTTATTGTTATATACCACTTTGGTAAGGACTATCTTGGAATATGGCTCTGTGATTTGGAACCCTTATTATGAGTTACATATTCATACCCTTGAAAGAATCCAGAATAAATTTTTGAAACTACTTGATTAAAAACTAAAAAAGAACAGAACTGAACGCTTCACAATATCTCAAGTCACTGTGTACACTTACCTTCTCTATATAGTCGCAGAAGACACATTGCAATGCTCTTTCTGTATGGAATACTGCATAATTATATAAAGTACTCAGATTTACTTTCTCTCATTACAATTAGACTCCCTAATTTCAACATGAGGAATTCTATCCTTTTTTATGTCCCCTATCTTCCATCTAACTATATGAGAAATCTGTTTATTTATCGTGCAATGTTAGATTGTAATAAGTACTGTGACAATTTTGACTTCTTCAACTCCTCTTTAACTAAATTCAAGAAGTCTTTATTAAATACTATAGTTGTTTGATCTATTACAAAACATTGTCTTTTACAGTTTATTTTAATATTAAACATATTTATTGTCATCATAATCTATTATTATATTTTGATGCACATATAAATGCACTATTTAATTATTTTAATGTATATGATTTCATTCACTTTTGTATGACCTTTGTATTTTGCCTAGAAACAGGGCTGCTGCCCGTAAAATAAAGTGTATTATTATTATCATATTGTAGGTGTGGGCTATTATTTTATAAAACATTTTAAAATTCAATTATGTAGCAGGTAGGTGAATACATTTAGAATTATCATTTATATAAGATTAAAAAGTATGTTGCATGATTTAGGAAAACGTGCACATATACTTGAAAATTTTTAAAATTATTATACAAGCTTTAACTTTGTAAGAGAGTGAATGATTCAATCTCGTCAACTGCACTTGTTGATTTTATATTTCATAACTCTTATATCTTTAAGTTTATTACTCATTCAAAATTAGTTTTCCAATGTGTAACTTATGCCAATGTTTCCCATTGATCAGCTGATTTGCAACTTTCCACCCAAGTATTAATGTGTACATATGGCGATTGTTATGCGATTTTTCCTAAGTGAATGTTGCTACAAATACCTAAATTACCAGTGAATATTGTATGAAACTTCTCTGCCATACATAACTATCAACATTACATATAATTGCAACAGTCAATCATCATCAATAGTGTTTGCAATGGATGTTTTAAAAAACTTAAGATACTTGTGGATGAGATTTTTGTAGACATATTTGCGTAAGTTTCCTATGGAGCAAACAAGAGTTTATAACAACTCATTTCCCTTTACATCACCGAGTTTTTCGAGGGCTTTATTGCCTTAATAAATACCTGAATAATAACTAATAAAAGACTGTCACCTTAATAAGTGATCAATTACAATTCTATAGTTATTAGGTGCCCTAGTAGGAGGAGTACTATTGCTTAGGTGAAAGTTATACCTACTGACTACAGTGAGTTTAATTCTTCTTTTAACAGAAAGTTAATAAATTTACATTGAAATAACATAATAAAAGAGATTTCCTTGTCTTACTTAAGTTTGCAGAGAATTCTAAATGACTAAAAGAATTCTGTAATAATGCTCACGTCAGTGTTATACAATAATAAAAGTTAATATCGAATTCCATTCATAATAACTTCCACACATTATTTACCAAACTGCTTTTCACTCCTCACTTGTCCCATGTAATTGATTACGATTCAGTCGGAAAGTATGCCTCCGCCTTTAAGCAAATCCATCTCCACTTTCCATCGAGAATCAGAAACACCTCCCAGGTCCAACATTATAGCAAATGTTAAGTAGATAAATTGCTTAAAAGTTATAATTCCAGCTTTTAAAGCTGTGCAAAGCACATTGGAGGTGTTATGTGCCCCACCCCTCTCACTTGCATTGTATCGGGGTTTGCTGGATACCTCATCCTTATCAGAACTGCACTCGGCTTAGTCTTCAATGCCTCTTTCAAAATCACTTAAATGTTGGCCATCATTTGAAAGTGACAGTGGGGAAGTATTTGAATAATGTGCTTTTGAAAGCAAACTCTCAAGTCTAGGAGCCTCTTATATGTACATTCAGCCCCTTTAATCAATTTTTGCAGTTTGGTCTTTAAATATTAACTGTTAATTCATCATTCTTTGTTTTTTGATCTCTTGTGTTACTGTTTAGAGCTTTGTTTATTTTAATGTATTCAACATGGCAGCATGTTATTAGTTGAATTCTTCAGTTTTGTTTTTCTGTTGGAATTCATGCAATAGCATCTAGCAACTTTTCAGGCTACAGAGAAAAAGCTGACTCCTTGTTACTTTGGGAACAACCTGATTTGCCACAAACTCTGCACAGCAAAGGAGAAAATCTTTCTTTGTTGGAATCTTTAATTTGTCAAAATCCATGGGATCTTCATTAAAACTCAGACAAAGGTTCATACTTCAGAAAAAAACAACAACAAATTCAAGAGTGACATACTGTTCACTGAATGAAATGCTCTACAAATCCAGGGTAGAGACCCATGAACGAAGTCAAATGTAAAGAAATAAAGAGAAATGAGATGTGTGATCTGTGTTTATGTGACCAGTAAGAGCCATAGCAAGAATATTAAGCATTAAGATGGTCCTACTCATCTCTGTGGGGGCGAGTCAGGGGGTGGGGACGGGCTGCTGTATTGTAGATGAAGTAGGTGAAGTCGTTTCACAATGAAGTATTTTTGTAAGTGAACACAGTGCATCACAAAAATGCACTGCTACTCCTACAAGACACCTAGTGAAGGTAAAGATGAGGATGGAAAGAGCTACAAGACACCAGGTTGCACCATTTTAAATGTATGTCTGGGAGGTGGGGAGAAAATGAAGTGAAGAGTATAAATCTGGATACAATTTTCATCCTAGAATGCTTTCTTACTTAATTACTCATCATAACTGCATTAGAATTAGACAATAAGGGTGAAGACCCATAGAGCAGTATATGAGAAAGTTGGAGAATGTTACATGTAGGAACTATTAAGTTTCTGGCAAAGACTTCCGCAAGGTCTAAAGATGGTATCTTGGCTTTGGGGAATGCACTATGCTATTAATCCTTTTGCATCAGATCACTATTCTGGAATAAAATCCCAGCACCTGAGTGTGCGAAGAGAAATTTTACACCCCTGTATGGAGCTTGTTTTCAGGAAAGACTGAAGTGAATGAGTTCTTGGGCATAATTTTATTACCCCTTGGACCCTTTTCAGCAGGGTGTCAGACCTTTTCTTGACAAAGGAGACAAGGTAGCCTATCCCTCTCACAGCATGTGTTCATAGTCTAATTTGTTTATATGCAGCAGTTTTGCAAAAGAAAATTTTATTTCAAAATCCACAAATATAATCAAATGAATATAATGTGACTGGCTGGGCGTATTTAATTTATACCTAACTGAAATTTTATCATGAATATTTCAAGCAGAGATCTCTAACTTGAAATAAGATTTCAAGTTAGAGACGTATAGAACACAAAGAACTGAGGGGCAGCCAGCAAGAGGAAGCCCGTAAAGCATTTCACAGTGAGAAAAGGAAATATTTACTTATAAAACTGTAATTACATTGATATTTCCTCTTCAACAGAAATCTCAAATGAAACAATGCCCTTAACTGAGACTGAGACCCCAAGTGTTTGTTCTACAAGGTAATAAAATTCTGAGAAAAACTAATTGCTCCAATAAAATTAATAAAGGAAAGTTGAGAGAAAAAATTCTATATTATACTGGGAATATAGCATGCATAACAAATAAGTATTTAGACTTCTACTACTTTGTTTAGTCAAAAATTCCAAAGTACTCTTTGGTATGATTTCAGACATTTATACAAGAACATCGTTAACAGTAAGGGTACCATTCCACTTTAAAATGGTATATGCTGAGCAAATTTCTGGGAATTCCTTCATGAACTACTATGGCATACATTTGTAATAACCGCTTTAAAAAAAATACACTGAACAAACAAGAAGTTGACCGCAGACAAATTTCGAGAAAGGGGACGCCAAAGCGACCGAGGGTCAAGTAACCACCACACAGAAATTGAGGGAAAGGTTCGAAGCCCAGCAGAGATGGGTCGAATTGGGAAGAAAAATAAACTTGGAAAAAAGTGAAGGATGCTGCGATAAAATTACTACGGTACTAAGGAAAACGAGAGAATTTCGGTGAATAACGATGACATTCTAACATTTACAAATAACAAATACATACCATCTATGGGTTCTGGCCACCACTCCAATACATTGCCGACCATCCCAACTATCTACTCGGCATATTCTTATTTTTTCTTCGTGCTAATTTAATCGAATGTTTAACTCTTCACTGAAATAAGAAAAATGGAAAATAGGTGCCATTACTGTTAATCGGCTATTATATTAATGACATTCACAAGGAGTCGCTACCAATAAAATGACTTTGTAGCTCTAAATGTTTTAAATCTAAGAATTAATAATATTTATTCATCAAAAAGGTTTAAACCTTAGGCTTTAAATAAATAAATAGGCGTAAATGGTTTACATTTACACCAAACATTAGATTCAACAATTAAAAATTCAAAGTCAATAATACCTAAATAACGGTAGAAATTATTTTAGAAACACAATGCACCTAAGTTTTGCACAAAGCATGAGTCTACGTTAACGGTCGAGCACATGGTCATACTTTTTCAAGACTAGCAAAATAAACTTCATTTTCTAACATAAACTAGTTAAAAATTACCTGAAAGTATTCCATTTATCGTTTCCCACATTGTGATGTCACAAAACTGCGGAGTTCAATTAAAAACGTGTACAAAAATAGCGTTTTCCTACATTACGATAACCATTACTCATAAACTTATGGCTTCGAATTGAATGCTTTCAGGATGATGGGATGAGTCGTGATGGGCGGAAATAATCGATCTTTCTCCAGACCAATTTACTTCCGATTCTGATCGCTCTAGATCGATTATGGAATGCCGGTACCGCCGATACTATTGCATAATCGATTATTTCTTCCCGCCCCTTTGCCACACTTGGATTTTTAAATTAACTGCGGGAGAGGTTCCGTATAAAGAATGCGCAGGTCTCCCTCGAAAGGCAAGGGATGGCGAAATAAGGAATAAGAGGGGTAGATTAGGAAGCTCTCTTTATTATCCAAGAATAGCATGAACGAGAATTCACCCTTGCTCGGATGTATGTGACGAGTCGCATACATCCGAGCAAGGCTGGGTGGGAGTTACAGCAAATTCCAAATGACCTTAGCAGTCGAAGCACCCAAAAAAAAATGAAGGAATTCTTTTTAAATTAAATATACTCACGTTTGATAAAATATACTTGAAAACTTTTGTTGTAGGAAATAAATTTTCAAAGTACAAATCCAATTATCATAAGTGATTTATTTTGTAGCATTAGGTCAATGGTTCTTTATGACCACCTTAATTTTTTAGAATAAATCGAAGGATAGAAAGTTTGCTTTTATTGGTTTTAAATAATTGTTTAATGCATTTATTAAGTATTATATAGTTTATGCAATATTTTATTTTATTTCAATGATAATAATCTCTTAATTATCAGTGATTTTTAATATAAGAAATTCTGTTGTAAAATTTTTTTAGAAAAAATTATACTTCAAGACATATCACCTTTTCAATTATATTTATTATGAATAGGCGCTTTTGTTTTTTCAACCACTTTATGTGGCTTATGGTAATTATGTGACCTACATTATAACTGTGACAGAGGGAAAAAACTACCCAAACATACAGTAATCAATAACCTTCACCAATATTGGATCCCTCTGAGACTCTAGACGAACACCCCTTGCAGTTATGGGTAAAAACTCCCTTTCTCCCAAATCAACATAAGAGAACTCCTTGCACTCCCCCTCCACTGTGTCCAGCGGCAACCTAGACAGACCATCAGCAACTTTATTTTGAGAAGCTTTGATATACTGGATTTGG
>WURS02424746.1:0-16426 GCA_011762765.2 Rhinocypha anisoptera
ATGATGCATTACAAAATCTTACCACATTTATTGAAATCAGCCATTATCTTGATTTTACATAATTTGATTTTACAAAACACTGAAAATTTGGATCCCTAGGTGTTATGTAAAATCAAGATTCTACTGTAATTACTTAAGATTGACATGGGTTACACATATCTTTTTCTTATATACTCTCTTAAGAACGAACAGCAGGATATTCAGATAATATTGAGATGAAAACAATGGATTTGTGTGCATATGTTTGCTTGGTGTCATCTCCTTATTTTTTTAGATTTATGAATTCCATAGTACTAATTCTTTTTTGATTTGTACCCAAGTTAGATATAGCCCTCTATTTTTTAACTGCATGGCACCGTGGGAAAATAGACTAATGTAGAATTTTTGTGGTTATTTTTATTTAATATTTAATGAGATGAATGACACTAAATTAATCAATATTGCAGGAAAAAATGGTTTTGATGCAGTAAACTTTGTCAATTGTGGTCATTATCATCATAGATTTTCTGCCCATACTCAGGTTTACGTTGAAGGTGGTCAACTCATACAAAAAAATCCTCATCCCTAGTTGAATAATTTCCAAAAATCATTTATGATTACCTTAAAATTTAACCATTAATTTTCTTTAATCTGGTTTTTGAAGTAATTTTTTTTTTTACTTCCACAACCATTAGTATTTTTTCTTGGTGGGATCAATGTGTTTTAGAAATAAATTGCTGCTTTCCTATGCAAATTTTCATGTTGTTTTAAACATTACAACATATATGTAAATATTTTTATTTTCACGCTCTACCTATATCTGATTTTTTAATGTTGGACTATCACCAACAACTGTAATTGTCCCACTTTTCACCACATTTCTAAAAAAACTAGTCATATAAATGACCTTAAAATGAACAGTAATCATCTTTAAGCTCTGTATACAGTCTACCTTCATGTTATTTAGAATCCCAATATTTTTCCTCCCTCACCCTTGCCAACCTAACATTTTTCCTTCTAACATTCTCATGAACATTCCATCTTTTGTTCCATCTCATATATTCTCCCATCCATCTTTTCCATCTCCTTTGATTTTCTCCCATCAACCTCCCTACCATGCCCACCACTTCTCATATGCTTTCCTTTTTGTTCATCTTCTCTTTCCATATTTCTCCACACCCTGGCACCAAAGAACTCCAATCTACATTCTTCCTCTTTTCTCATAAATCAGGTTTCTTCACCATAAAATGCTGTGCTTTATCCTAATTTTTTCCCCTGCATCCTTAACTAAGTACACATAATCATTTCTCTCCTTGCAGATACATCCCTCACTAATTATTCTCCTTTTGTCCTTACAGTTGTGTTCATTTTCCTCTGTTACTGCCCAAACAACTGAAGTGATATGCTGGCTCTTATTTATGCTCTCCTACTTCACTATTTCACATTGACCTTAATTTTTCACTTCTTTCTCTTTTGATTTTTTGTTTTCATACCATAAGTCTCACACTTGTTATGAGTTCAAAAGGTCTGCAGGTCTTTGTTTGACAAACCAGTCTGGCCATATGCAAATATTACTGAATAGATTATTGCCTCAAAACTCTTTATCTCCTGCCCTTCATGAACTTTTCCTACCATTTCCTCCACATGCATATTAAAAACCAGGGATGGTAACGGACAGTCTTGCCTAATTCCACTGCATAGCTCCACTCATCTCATTTCTCCTTCAAATACCCTTTCCTGTGCAGTCTGATGCATAGATTGGTTTGTTACAAGTCACTTATCCCTTGAATTTGTGCTAATATTTTTTAATAATTTCATTTAATGTTGCCCTATTTATTTTGAAGATAGCTGTCTTGAAAACAAGTTCTTATTTTGGGCACATCTCCTTCCATTTATCTTCTCGCACCGGACACTGCTGGCTTTTAATTTTATGTAAAGCAGGCCATATGGGATGTGAAAAACACTTTTTAAATTTTGATTCCTCACTTCACATAGTAAGTACCTGAAAATGCACAAAGTTTGTCTGTCTTTTAATGCATGTAGTTATTTGTGGAGTGGCTCAGCATACTATGCATTCTTTTACTCGCACTTTGAAATTGTGAACATGTTAGAAACTCTCACGCAAAAATGCAAATGTACATAATTTACTGAATTGTAAAAAAATTACCTGGCCAAAGTCGATGATGAAAGTTTCCATCTTTGTTAAATTGGTAAAAAGAAACTGAAATTGCTGTTGAAGGCTGACTTGTACAAATTAAGTAGCCTCATAAAACTTCTTAATGGTAGCTTTCATCTTAATAAATGCACTTTGTTGGTGTTAGATAGTTTGTATCCCCTTAGAATCAATATGTGTGTGACTGAAATATTGATGCTTGTTGACAGGTCTTGAGAAGGAGTTCTTATCAACACCAGAGGAGAAGATGGGGGCGACGTGTTTAACTCCGACGCAGCAACCACTTCATCCAGTGAAGAAGACACAGCAAGACTCACACCAGAAGCTTGTTGAGCAAATATTAGCCTCAGACAACTTGCAAAAACCAGGGAACAAACCCAAAAGTTTGTTGAGTACTAGAGCCAAGACGAAGCGCAGGCAGGCTGAGGGTGTTACCCTGTGCCCTGAGTCATTAGCTGTGATTCACAATCTTCCCGATTTGTCGTTCATCAATGCACGGATGCTAATGTTTCCCCTCAGGGAGACACCCAATGTTGATTCTGGCCCGCAGAGTTGTCCAGTGTCCCTGGTGGGGACCACAAGCTCATCGTCTGCATATCCTGAATAGAGAGGAAGCAGCACTCAACAAATCCCAAATGGAGTATTCAAAAAGATCATCTTACTTGGTGGTGGAAAAGAAGCAGGTTTCTAAATGAATAATTTTCCTGACGATATTATTGGTCAAAGAGAGCTTTTTTTCACACTAGGAGGAAAGAAATAATATTTTGCTTCCCAAGCCCAGGTACTTAATAGTCTGTAGTAGATTCATTCATATTTGTATACTTTTTCAGGATAATTTTCTCACTAGCGGATATGTTTTTCCCTGCATTTTTATCACCCCTTTGCAATCTATGGGTGAATGTTATTTCAAACCGTGAAGAGAATGACAAACCATTCATTTCAATAAGCTGGTCGACAATTAGTGAAATTTTAGGCTGCAAAGCTTTTGCCTGGTTGATGGTAAGAATTGGGACATTGTTTTACAGTGTAGGCAATGCTTTATTTATTTACCTTGTAATGCATATGTATTATTTGAGCTATTTTGAATGAATAATTTGTAATGATGACTAGGACTTGTATATTTGTAATTAAATCTTATTGGTGTTATATTTGTGTAAATATTTGAATTTATTTGGTTCATGAAAACATTTCCTGGTAAAAAATTTAAGTTTTGGAAATCATTTTGTCCAAATTATTCCTAAACATTTAAAAATGAAATATGACTTTTTAAGTTATGCAGTAAAGGCCCACTAATTGACTGGCTTCAGAATGAGTTTGCCAATGCATAAAAGTATACTGGTCTCGAGAATCTTCTGAAGAATCTCATGTAAAAATATCATTAGACTGCTGCCAGAAAGGAAGAATGGAAATTTGGTGGTGATCTTAAAATTGATTTTGCCACAGGGTTTTGTTGTTTAAATATAGTACTATGTCATTAGAAATGAAATTTTTACTGCTAGAATATGTGAGAATAGTGCCTGCCATTCCTTAGTATTATATTATTTGAGTTAAATGGATGTGACCAAATTTACTGAAAATCCTGCAGGGTAGGCAAAGTTGATTGATTTTCATGCGACTTTGAAAAATCTGGGAATGTGGAAAATGAATATTTGTGAGGATGTTTAATTGTTTCTTTTTACTATTTTCATTGTGTAATTCTATTGTAATAATTAACTCAATACCTTTTTCTAAAGAACATGAATTTATCTCCCAAAATAAACCATAGTTATTTTATAGATAAAATCATAATATTAACTATGACTTATGTTTCCAATTGCTTTGTGGAATGATTCATATTGGAAATGAATGAATAACTTTGTGACAATGACATTAAATGTCAAACCCCTGGTCGTTTTAAAATTTTAAAATAAGAAACTGGGTTCAAAAAGTATTCTTTCATTTTCAACATATTGTGATTGTTAAAGAGTTTTATAATATTTTCATGATAAATCTTACCCACAGTTCTACCTGGGACCATCTCCATGCCAGCTGGCTATCCTAGTGGGTTACAAACTCACCAACTAACCCAGAAATAACAGGTTCAGGTCCACTCTTGGGCAAGGATTTATTGTTCTTGCAGTTCAGTGTTATCTTTGATTTGAAGAGGTGCTAAATGACAAAAATTCAAATCTACTGGTGCTCCATCCACCTGGAGAACAAAAGGAAAGCATATAGGAAATAAACCATAGCTTAGCCTACATATCAGTACATATTTTTTTGCATTAGAAATTCCAGGTTGTTTTGCTTTGCAGGGTAATCTGTACTTCTTAAGTACAGTTAAACTAAATTTAGAAATGGACCTTTAATTCATATTAAAAGACTCTATGCTTTGTGAGGCCGTGTTAGACTATTGGATGGAGCATCCAGCTACTGAAGGGTGTCCTGGGTCTCGGGACCCCAGAACAACTCCAGATAAAAACTAAAACTGTTGATTTTCTTGGTGATATATCACCTTGGGAAATTGCAGGTGGCATAGGGAAAGAAATTAGTACCACTATCCCGATGTGTGGATTATTACATGCTGTTGGGCTTACTACTAAGTGATACTCATCTAACAAACTGACTTTTGGATTGAATTGTGTGTGGTTAATATGCTAAGTTTTGAGGCCACCTTACATGATGCATGAGTCCTTGCATGATGTAGAAAATGATATTTACTTGCATGATGGAACCACTTGATGAAATTTGGCCTTGCACAGTGCATGGCAGTCAATTAAGTCTGTGAATGCTGAAATGGGAGGACTCTGTGCACAAAGGATGAACAGTGGAATCATTTTCAAGTCCCACCAACCATGTGTCCCCTTTCTCAATCCAATTAACTACACAGATATTGTACACAACACTTAACAGAAACATTTTGATGACATACTACTTTTCACTTCTAGACTTATGGATTATTGTCACTCAGGGCTCATTTGAAATAATTACACATAACGTTTTTATAATCTATCTACTTTAATATGTTTCTTAACTGCCTGCTTGTTTCAGTACTATGCTATAAGTAATGACAATTTGATATTTTTGTCTTCAAAGTGACATCTTTCTATTTTACATAACGAACATGGCTGACGTGCAAGATCATGCATGAATGCTAAGAAAAAATAAATGTTATAATTTTTCCTTGCAAGATCCCATTATTCTCAAAGACATCATATTCCAAGAGATCATGCAAGGGCTCGGCATGATATCATGTAATGTGGTAATTAGTATGAAATGTTTATCCTCATTGACAGTGAGTTTTAAATTACTGAAATTGAAAGATAGGTGAATGCATTGGTGAAGGAAATATTCGCTTGTATGTTTTATATTTTGTAAACATTCAAATGGGGAACTTGATATAATACCTAAAATTAAGGCAGAATATTACATTTCAAGCAGGTAACATCCTGTGTTATAATTGAAAGCTATTGGAATAGGCTATTTAGATCAAGACATTTGCAAGAGAGATATTTCCTGGAGAAATTGAGATGCCATTCTGGAAGTAACATTTTTGGGTGGGATTCAAACATGTAACCTTTGGGTCAGCTGGTGAGCTTGCATTTGTTACTGATAATTCTACCTCCAAAGATTCTTAATCTCATACTAATATTTGCCTCTGTGATTTCATAATGATGCTGATTTCTCTTCTTATTCCATGATTATTAATATGGTATCATACTTCTTCATTTTAAATCATATCTATCTTTGCCTTATAACTCCACATTACTATCACATTTGATCCAAAATAGCTGACATACAGGGTGCATTCACAAAGTTTCAAGACTGGTCTCAGAAAAAAAAAATGAATTTAAAATTTTTGTACAGGAAACTGAGAGTCTTTGAAATATGACCCTTGGGCATCAACACACCGCTGCCAGCATTTTTTCCATTGTTCACAGGTTCCCTGGAACTCTTCGCATGGAAGGCTGTCAAGGTACCTCTACCTGGACTGCTGGAATCATGTCGAATCATTTCTAAACACTGTAGTCTAACCCAATCCCAGTTCATTGGCAAGTAACCTAACACTAAGACGAAGGTCAATGCTTAAAAGTTCACACACTTTCACCAAATTCCCATCATTTGAGCTTGTTGAAGGTCTCCCAGCACGGTCATTGACTTCAACATCCTCGTGGCCATCTTTGAACCTCTTGTGCCACATGAAAACCATTACACATGACATGGCTTCTTCCTTGGATCATATCAAAAGTCTGTAGTGGTTTTTTTTCAGTTTCGCACAGAACATTATCGAATATTGCTGCTCCAAATAACACTGCATTTTCAAATCTCCGAGTTTTTGATGGGGGTCACTGACACACGCCATTAGTGATCTGCTTACTTCAGCATCTTGGAGGAAACTGCGGTTCATGCAGTCGGTTAGATGACACCTCCCACTACTTCACCTTGTTGCTGGAACTGGTCTGCACGCCATCCCCTACTCAGGAAAAACATCAGTCTTGAAATTTTGTGAATGCACCCTGTATCTTAAAGACTCAGACCTTATGTGATGAAATTAAAATGTGATCAAATGGAAAGTTTTCCACTGCTCTTTAAACCTATAATTTCTAACATATGTTCCAACTTGACTCGTCATCAGATCTATTAATGATGTATCATGTCAAAACCTAAGTTGGAATTAATGTTTAAGATAGTAGAAAAGTATTTTTGTTTGATCTCATTTAAATTGGTGCTCATATTTATCCACTTTCATCTTCAAAATTATAGACACAAATTCTTTTGGAATTCAATAATATTTCACTATTTGTATAAGTGCCATGTCCATTTGAATGTTCAACTCAAGATTTTATTTATGGTCAGGTGATAATTTGTTAGTAACCTAACTGAAAATAATATACCTGAAAAAGCAGTCCTACCTTGTAATTCCTATACTGCACCAATGAGTTGTGAACTGGGTATAGAATTCCATATATTTTTCATCATCTACATAAATTTTATTTTTTTTCAAATTGTTACTTTTCTTCCTTGCACTGACCTTTTATTAATTGTCTGTGATACATATAAGTCATTTTCACTCTGTATTGCTCTTTCTTTTTCCAGACTGACTTTGAACCCCCTATGTCCACTCATACTGGCTATTTTACCTCCTTGCTATTATAAGTTATTTTGTATTCTGTGATATTCTTGATGAATCTTTCATCCATTTCACCCTTGCTCTTCCTGAATAAATACTGTTCTTATATTGTCTTTCACATGCCTTCTTTTTTACTTAATTTTCTTCTTTCCTGTTTTAGCTTTAGTATATCTACGTCATTAATTTTGTTTGCTTCATTTTTACCCCTTTTGCATTAGTTTTTAATATTTTTATTGTATATTATGTAAGATAGAATAAATATGTACCTGAAGCTCTTTGGCTCCATGTATTGAAAATTATACTGAAAAAATTCTTCCTGAAATTTTAATTGCAAAATCGTTCTTGGTACTTGTTATTTTTGTCACATGCCTTAAGGATATTTTTGTTTACTGTGAACGTATTACTTAACCAATCAAAGTTTTCATTTGATACTTGGTTATAATAAATGTATTGATAGCAAAAAACTAACATATATATCTTGCTTTAATTGTAGAGAACAGTAATCTGAGAATGAAAACCATTCATTGTACAGGTATGCATTTTTAAAAATATTGAAATCAGTAATTCTTCAAATTTTATTGTATTCATGACTAATGTAGGAATCAATTCTTTGAAAAATATTCATCTTCATGTTTTTTTCATTTGAATGCCAGATTTTCATCATTTTCATCCAGTGATTATGGCAAGATTAATTTCTTATTTTCATTATATTTTGTTTAATAATCATAAATTTTTAGTTTCTACTTGCACCTCAATATGAAAATGAAATAAGAATAATCAAATTGTCTTTTGAAGAATTTATTTGTATTGTGACTTCTGGTGCAATGAACACCATTTTCAGTGATGGAGCGAATTACTGAAAGTGATTTTGAGTAGAAAACATTTAAAAAGTTGTATGTTATGCATTATATTGCATTGACTTAAAAAATGTGAAATCTCCTAACTTAATATGAATTATGACATCCTTTCAAGTAAAAGATATTGAAGCAAAAAGTTGAGTGAGTTTGGAATGTCTACTAGACGTCTTGATTATTGTGGCAGCTAAATGCTATAGAGAGCATTCAATTGTGCTCGTACTGATAGTAACAAGTAAATCTGAGTGATACCACAATATGATCATTTTATATTAATATATCAAATCATTGGAAAGGATTATTGAAAGAAAATCATCAAAGATGAGTTTAATCATTGTTCAGTATATCCATTTGAATACACTAGTGACATCATGTACTGCCAAGAAACGATTTTTTTATGGAATCATATAAGTGATTCTTGCATATTCTGTATAGAAGTTTGTCCAAAATAATCATGTTTTAAAACTTAATGTGGGTCACTTCACATTGCCATAATTGTGAACTATGGAGAATTTGGGCACTTTTAAGGCCAATAAGCAACTGAAATAATTTGCTTAAAAATGTGCATTCCTTGCAATTTCAGGTTTCATCATATTTTGCAGGATTTATTTTCTTGATGAACCTTACCCATGACTACCTAAGTGTACCAAAGGCCCCCTCAGAATTATATATTATTTTTCATGTAAAAAGGATAATTTCCACTGTACTTAAACACTATTGGGGAAAAATTATTTATATTTTTTACTCAATTCTTTTTAGCTCCTTCACTAGAGTTCTGGTGTTGCTAATTACCTTTCATGAATCATTTGTTAAATTATTATCTTGCCTGAAGCAATACAGCAGATACTCTAAAATTGCCAAAACTATTATGGAATTTGGTTCTTGTAAGCATAATCTGTATGTACTTAGGTCTGTAACAGGTTTATAAAATGCCATCAAAGTATCTAAAGGTACTGTCATTTATTAAAGTGCAATGGGTTTGATTCTATTTCTCATTTAGAGAGTACAATTTCTTTGTTTGCTACAAGGTAGAGGTTAATTGATACTATGTTGTCATGAGTTATTTTAGACATTGAGGTTATATAATTATTATGCCATTTATAGCTTGTGTCAGTTAAGTGGGCTTTTACTGTTTGAATTAGTCTCAATGACCATATTCAATGAATTGTTTTCAGTTATTATACTTAGTTTAACCTTTAGCTTTCTGAAGGAACTTGTAAGGTGTTACCTTGAAATGTTTGCACTTACTCTGAATTTTGTTGTTAAATTATCACATGTTTAGTATTATTGAATCATTAAAATGTGATGTTACTCAAAAGTATTTCTTGTTATATTTGTATGAGATTTTTAACCAAGTATTATTTTCTTTTCCTATCACCTTCTGACTGAGAATGTATTGATAAATGGTGTTAATGAAAAGAATTCCAAAATTCATATTATTTATTAAGCGGGTATTTAATGGTATCCCAATGAAATACATATGTACAAATGTAAAATGAAGCTTGCTTTCATCCATTGTTATTGTAAATACAATAAATTAATCATTATGACATTCATTTTTTTTATTACCAAATCCAATTAATTACCATAACTCAAAATTATCATGTTCCTTGATGTCATCAATACCTATTGATAGTTTGGGACTACTACTGTCATCTCCAGTAGATACTGAGATTTGAGATCTAAAACCACCAGTTTCCTGAGATGGTACTTTGCTATCTGCATGAATACTACAATCAGAATTGTCTTTTTTATGGTAATTTTCATCACTTGCATCAATTAAAGATGGTGAAATTCGACGTTCTATGATGGAATTTCCTTCCTCTATGTTTTTCTTTTGCATTCTTTCTTCTATTTGCCCAGCTGTTTCATTTTCCTCAATCCCTAAATTCATTGACAGCAAGTTCTTTTCCTCAATATGATAATTATTGCTATTTCTTTCATCCAGAAGAGATGCTTCAAAATGCACACTTCTTTGACCATATTTTGTGTGGAGGTCATTCTGAGACTGAATATTTTGCCTTTCATCATCTTTCAAGGTAAGATTCATGTCATTGTATTCTAACCCAGCTGGTGCTTGTGATGAAGAAGGCATAGATGTTTTGATTGTATGTGAAATGGGCCCTTCAGTTTCAGTCCTTTTTGTGTGATATTCAAAAGATTCTTTTTGCTTGTTATTATTGTATGTGTTTCCTACAGATGATAGTTTGTGGTCAGTTTTAATTTCAGTTCTCAAAGGTTTCTTTACAGAACCATTTAGCAATTGTGCATCTTGGCTTTTACATGGTTGTGAAATTGTGGATGTATCCACAACTTTCATGGCAACATTACCCTGCAACAGTTGATAAGGTGATGTCACTGGGAATGAAACATTTTGCATTGCCGGCATATAGTTGTAGAGGTGTAAACTTGGGTCACCTTCTCGAAGGTTTCCAGGGTAAATATTGTTGTAACAAATGCCAGAACTTCCACCCAACTCTGTAAGGTTTTTCTGCCTTACCTTAAAAAACTGCTGGTCCAACTCATCAGATTCCTTTCCTAAACATTCTAATCTTCGTCTTGTCTCTCGAATGACTTCTTCTGTTGAGCTGGATGCAGTGCTGCTGTCACTGTTGTAATGCCTGTATTTCCTTGGGTCACCCCTAGAATTTTTCTTTGGAGGGGTGTCTCCAAAATACCTAGATCTGTTGGATCCACCTTTGGTGTAATCTTTCTTTCTCCCAAATCCCTTCTCAGGACTTTCTTTGTGACCTTGCATCATTGAAAGGACAGTTACCCTCTCTTCAATGCTGCTCTTTGGGTCCATATCTGACAGGTGACTGTCACGTGAAGACAGTAGGCGCAAAGCTGCTCTTGCTTCTTCCAGCTGTTTGGACAGCTGTGAGGCTGTGGAAGACAGTGTGTTAATCTTGGATTGCTGCTCATCAACAAGTATTTGTAGTCTATCATTGTTGTTCTTCACTTCACTTATCACCCGCTGACTGGCCTGAATAGCCTCTTGCTGCATGGAGTGCATAGAATGGACCAAATTTGTAGTGCCTGAGTTGAAAATATCATTTGCTTGCAGTTGAACCCCATTCTTATCACTCTTTTTTTGATCCAAATTTTGGGGCCGCAGCAATTTTGGAGACTGCCCAGGGATATCTTCTAAGAATTGATTTCGCCAACTTTCCATTTCCTTTTGTAAGTACCTAACTGTGTTTTGTTCCTGAGTCAACCTAAAAAAATGAGAAAGCTTACAGAATAGTTACCATGTGTATTTCATTAAACTTTGATCCTCATATGAAAGCTCACCTTTTGTAACCCTCTACTAATTGCTGCTGGGATCGTGCAATGTCATTGTGTTTACTGATCATCAATTCAGTTTCATGTTTGTGTGTTTCTTCTAGCTTGGACTCCTTTTCTCTTAATTCCTCCTCTTTGAGCTGAGTTATGAAAAGAAACAAACCATCAATATTTGAAAACATCTTCCATGTAAAGTTGGGGAGTAAAAAGTTAAAAATGAATATGTACTGTATAAGACAAAGGACTTTGACAAAGCATTGTGACTTTTTGAAAAATGATATCATGCTGAAAGTGCTTTTGTGTGAGGAAAGAAAATGTAGACCCTGGAGGCACAGTATAAGACAGTATGTGACATAATGAAGGAACATAAGTACTTGCACATGAAGAAATTTATCAGTTACGTATGAGATGTGAGTGGAGAACTTTTTGCAACAAATACTGTGACTGATAATGATGAATTCTATATGTATACCCTAAATCCATTTTTGACAAGTTAATATTTAAACAATCACATCAGGTGTGACTTTGCGGAACATATAAATATTAATAATGGCATTAACTTGGTAGTTTCCATAGTGTTTACATGCAATGAAGCTTTTCACTACTCTGTAGCATATTCATGTGGCAGCCAATATTTTTTTTTGTTTTTCCTAGCTGGAAATAGTTGCACCTTCATCAGTTAGCATTAATACTACAGATAGTGGACAAACTTGCTGACATTAATGAATGTGTAACACTTAGCAAGTACATATCAACAATAGGGCAGGAATTCAAGGAGAATTGACGAGGACATTTTCTTGGATTTAGATACCTGAATCTGCTTTATATCCATTTTAACTTGAACTTGCTGATCATGTAATTGATTCATTACGTCCAGCAACTGCTGCTGCTTTAATAAAATATCCTCTTTAAATTTCTTCTTTTGAGAGGCTGCCTCTTTTTCAAGATCTTCTCGCACTTTCCTTACTTCCTCCTTGATCCTTCTCTCAAATTCCTTTTGGTTCAAGTCCACTAAGTGCTTTTTGATGCTTTCTTTATAGGGTTGACTGGAATGAATAATTTAAAACTGGAAATTAAAATCATTTGGTGACGGACTCAAAGGATTAAAATGCAATGGTTACATTCCAAAATTTGCTACTACATTGATGGTTTTCATCATCAGATGGGTATGAAAGAAAATAATGGAATTGGTTACTTTCTTCCAAATAAATGACTTAATGTATAATATGGTTGCCAAACTAATGCCCAACAATAATCAATGCAAAAGCTATAATTATAATATAAATTTTAATAAATTTTTAGATATAAATAAGATTATATGCCAATTAAAGGAAGATTTTTTAAATGCATGGTATAAAAAAGTACTAAAACCTGCCCCTCTTCATTTACACATACATACTTTTTACCTACCATCATATTTGAAATAACTAATCTTTTCCTGCCTTACTCAAGCAATAGTCTACACTTCTATAGTACATATTCAACAACCCATTATTTCTGAGAATAACCTCCATCCGCCCTTCATATCTTTCATTGGATTTCACCCAACACTGCTTCTCCTCACCTACACTTCAATTCTTTTTCTCTCCTGACCTATATTTTGAAACCCCTCATCTTCCTTAATGAACAAGTTTCATATCTGAAAAAATCCATGCATAAGACATTTTACTTCCTTTTCTGTGTTAATTAGGATTCCTTGCCCTAATGACTTTTCATAAAAAATAAAAACTGGTTTTGCTAATATGATTCTCTTAATATCCCATTTACACACTGTGGATGTTCCTTTGAGGACAACATATAAACCATACCCTGGGCAGGACTCGACCTCCACGATCAAGGTTAACTGTGTAACCCAACAGGCTAACCCGGTCGGCTGGCTATTTGTTTCTTGGATGAAAAGTGCCATGTGCCAATATATCGGTTCTAGTATAAACAATTTAAAAAATTGTAGAAAATAATTGCATCACTGTGAGTAAATTTGTCCATATATTTTTTTTTAGACGAACTAAGAAACTATCCTTGAATAATTGTATTTTTGCCCTTGAAAATACTTGACATATTTTATCATCTACAGCTAAAATTTGGTTGTGCTAAGTGTTTTAAATAAGTTTTTTTACCTGTTTCAAGAAATGCCCTCCTATCCTTTTATTAAATTAATCAAAAATGTCATTATTTTCATTTTCACATGATTTATTTTCATTACAAACTTCTTAATTGGTCCTATAATGCACTCAACAAGGTCAATAATCCTTTGGCTGAATACTATCTAGTGGTCGTCTGTGAATCTGATAGATTAAATGAGTTTCCAGCTCAATTAACTCCTAATTCTAAAGTTTCCCAATTTTCTTTTATTGTGTCCTCTGAATACATGTGGAAACGTTTGAGTGACATCTAACAGCTCCGCTGCCTTCATTGTTCATTCAGTTTATTTGTCTACAACATTTATATTCACTGCCTCAGTCACTGAAAAATTCCAGAGGAGTAGATTTAATTGATTTAAGATTAGATAGTATGATTTTCCAGTAAACTTAAGTGTTCTGAAAAGTTTATAATTTTGGATGTCATTATATGTTGAATGCTTTATTGAAACCTATAACTGTGATGAAGCCATTCTATATTATATTCTATCAATAATCAGTAGTTTGAGATATAGGAAACCATGAAGTGAAGAAGTCGGTCATGAATAATGTGTTTGAAGATAATAGATAGAACAGGTAATATTGAGATCAGATGAGAGTTTTGAAGATTATGCCAGATTTGTGTGTTTGTGAGAAAATGCTTGATTTTAAAATTGAAGTATGTAACATTGGAATTCTTCCAATGAATAAGGAAGGAGCCAGTGGAGAAAAATCTGTTAAACACTATGGAGATAGGAATGTACAGAAAGGAAGCGGTGCGGTCGAGAAACAGTGAAATAACATGGTCCGACCCCATAGATTTTGAAGAAGGGAGCAGGTTTAAATAATTTAGAACTTCCATAGGAGTAGTTGAGAGAGAGGAGACTGAATTGGGATGAATGGATTGAAGTTCTGAGAGGGGGAAAGTGGGAGGGTTGTGGTTAAAATTAGCACAAAAATGCTCATTGTAAACCGAGGGCTGATTACTGCCCTGGAAACACATAGTGGTGTATTACAGAGATGGGAACTCAGTGAGACTTCCTTCTAGAGTTAATTAAATTTCAAAATGTTTTTGAGTTGTCATGAATTCCTTCATTTATACCTACAATGTATTTTTTGTAGTCCTGACACAGAAGAAAACAAGAGTGACTCAGTTAAGGACACAAACGTATCAAGGGTGTGAGGATGTCGTTTTCACAGTTGCCATGTTTGTTTGTTTCCACAGTTTATTTCCCAGAGTGTGGGTCATTTCCAGGGAATGCCAGATGGGTCTCTTCTTAGACACACATCACAAAGGGATGATGGTCACAATTATTTACTCTTCTTTTTAGATAAATATAATATCCTATTCGATTCTCAATGGGGATACTGTAAAGATAGGTCAATATGATTGTCTGAATATATTAGATTCAATTAGAATTGGTGTGCCTCTAATAAACTTAAGTTTAATTATACAAAAACACAAATATGTGATATTTCAAAGTCAAAGAAACAAAGTAATGATATTTCACACAGCTTTGATTAGGTAACCATGAATAACATTGGACTGAATCCAACTGTTAGCAGTAAATTCTTAGGGCTGAAGATAGAAAATTCTGGGAACTGGTCACTGCATGAAGTAGACTTATCTACACAATTATTATTCTTATATAGTTTAAGACTCCTCAGAAACACTATCTACTATGGGACTACTGACAGTATATCACTGTAACTTTATGAGTAAAGTTCATTATGGAATTGAAATCAGGAGTTCTGCTGTCACTATCTTAAATAGCATATTTTTACTGCAAAAAAAAACCATAATGGCTAAACCCAAAACCTATTCTTGCCAACCACTATTTAAGGAACTGGGGATGCTCACAGAGACATGTTTATATATTTATAAATTGTGTGCTAATTAGGACAAGTATACATAAATTACATATAAACAGTGATTTTCATGGTCACTCAACAAGTCACAATCTTTTGTGCAAATTGACCTCCACAAAAGAGACTGGCTTCAAGAAGCCCCCTTGCTATCGGTTCAAAAATATATAATCTACTACCTGCATACATACAAGATATTACCACAATATAAAAGTGTAACTCATGTTTAAAAGAGTACCAGTAAATGTTATTATAACACAACAGGATTTTATTAAAAAAATGTGAATTTTTCTCTTTTACTATTTTACAATCATGTATTGTAAATGTTAGATCGCGACAAGTCTTATATCCATGTATTGAGCCTCATACCTGTGATCTTTAGACAAAATAAATAATTTCATGATTACACATGGGCTGAAGTTACTCTCAACCACTTACAATTCTCTTGGTAAGTCTTATATATACAGGCCTGTTCCCTTTAATCTTGTAGTATAGTATTTTTGTTTATAGGGTGCTTTGACAGCTATGGCCATTTCACACCTCTATAAGTCATAGAGAAAACCCATCTGGACAAACACAACACCCATGCCCTGGGCAGGACTCGAACCTGCGACCTTATCCTGAATCTCTTCCTTTTCTTGGGGAAGGTTCCAGAGGCCTTGTTGGAGGACAGAACGGTCTTTATCCCCAAAAAGAAAGGGGCTGCTCACCCGGGGGACTATCGTCCAATCACCGTTACCCCTGTCCTTCTCCGCCTTTTTCACAAGGTGCTTGCTGGCCGCCTTCGAGTGGTCAAGATTGATCCGCGACAGAGAGCGTTTGGATCTACAGACGGTTGCTCAGAGAACATCTTTCTCTTGGACCTAATCTTTCGCGTCCAGAGAGCGGAGCACAAGCCTATGTTCGTAGCGTCAATCGACGTTGCTAAGGCTTTTGATTCTGTTTCGACCGACGCTCTTCTTGCAGCAATGCGGAGGAAGGGACTGCCACCTGAACTGGTTGAGTATGTCGAGTATGTATATGGGAATAGTAAGACCAGACTCGA
>WURS02424766.1:0-16425 GCA_011762765.2 Rhinocypha anisoptera
AGAACTCCGAAGATTACCTCTTTCACTCCTGATATTCTCCAACTAAAGTAGAAACTAGTTTATGCCCATAAGTTATACTTATCATTACCTATTCTGCCCTTGATATTCTCTCATCCTTATCCTCCACCCATTCCATCTCTCCGCTTCGTTCACTCTTCATCCTCCCGGGGGTCCGTTGTTCGCTTTCGGCCCTTCTTCCAACCTCTTCGCTCCTTCCCGAAGGCGTCTGCGTCCCTTTTTCGGCCAAAATCAGCGCACGTTCCTACCTTCCGCCGCCGACTTTTTCTATCTCTCCCCCCGCATCCTCCTCGACTTGCAGGGCCTACGTCCTCCTAACCGTACCTCCTACCATCTCGTCTTTCCCACGCCCGTCGCTCCTATCCTGTCCACCAGCTTAAACTGACTCACCGCCGCCTTCCTATCTTCTGCCCACGCTGAAGTGGAGACGGTCTCTCGGCTGATAGAGCCTTCCCGCCTTCTCCTCTGACGCAACTCATCGCTCGATACACTGCGAACTGAAAAAAATACCCTCCAGTTATTAATTTTTAAGAGACGTGTGGAATACTTTTTTTGTTTCAGGAGACTCATCTTCCAAGTGAGATTAGCAAGTGTCTGTTTGTTCGTACACAGTTTACCATTTTATCTTCAATCGACAAAATAAGTTGGTGCTATAATTGTATTCATATCGGAGAAACTTTTTACTTCCCAGATTATTTAATCTTATTTACTTCTTTTGTCGTAACATTATTCTTGAAAGTTAACGGGGTAGTTCGACCAGTATAACCAATGATACTTATCTTATTCTGTGAGATAAAAGATTCTCTCTCGGCTTTTAAAAATGTTTAAATATAGCGTATTATATATATATGAAACACCCAAATATTATTCAATTGACTAACAAACGGTAAGCGAACATTTAGTTGCGTGGTATGTGCTTCATAGAATTATGTCCTACAGACTTTTTTAACACTAGAGAATGTCTTTTTTTCGAAAGCCAATAAACTGACGACAGGAGAATATGAAAAGTTTAAAGAATGGCTCATATCTGTCTTCCATTATTTTAGAATTCGGTATCACAAGAGATTGATCCAGTATGATGGTCGACGGGAGGTTCTGACCTTTAGGTTCCCGATCGTTTATGGTTCCATCAATCAAACGCTGTCCTTGATATTAACGGAACATCCTTAGCTGGCTATCCCTGGCCATCCGTACATGGCTGTTGACTCATGAGTTGCAGAATATAGGGCCGAAAGGTCAGACTGGTCAAACTCGTGAGGAATGTCAGATATGAGCACCTATATTTCGATCCTCATCAGGGAAATTGTTCCACAACTCCGAGAAACGCTGAGCTCTAAAGTCTCGGGGTTGGGCTTGATGCAAATTAATGGCTTTCTTCCTGGCTTCCTCTGAGGAAGTACTTGTTTTCATAGATTCATTTTAGCCTTATAAACCGTACCCCCTCGTTCTCAGGGTGAGATTTTTGTCTCAAGTGATCATATATAGGTATATTCTATTCAATTCCTTTACGGAAACTTTGGCGCAAACTTCATGGTAATTTTGGGGTATTACTTGCCACAGTGGCAATAAGTTTGATGGCGTTCTCGCGATAGTGGTTTCCTTCTTGGGAAGTTAGAGCTATAAGCAAATACAAGCTGGCGCATTGAGATTAATGAGTTTGAGAGCGATTGACTCAATTGCTTAGAATAAATTATGTATTCCCAGTATAAAGTTACGAAAACTATCTTTGTAGCCTGAGTTTTAATAAAAAACAACAGTGCCAAACGTATGCAAGGAATTTGTTATCTTCTTGTTGATTACATCTGAAGATTGATATGGTCCTAAGAAAATATTTTCAATATCCTTTGAATATATTTTTTATGTGAATTTTTTCATAAAGTAGAATCGTTGTTTGCTTCTATGTCTTCCTTTAGTGTCAGTTCATATGTACGCGGGCGCCATGTTTGAATATTTTTTAAATTGTGTTTACTGAGGAGGAACATAAATTTAAAGAAAAGTTATAGCAACTTCTTCAGTGGCATAGAATCAAACAGCTCCAGAACCTGTCTTTAATTCAATTTTTTTCGGCTAAATGAACGTAATTTTTTTTACAAAATTTAGACATTGTTTTAAGCTAGACTTTTAATTGCTAATGATTTTAATAAAGGCTTTAATGCATAGTTATTCAAAGCTACTCCGTACCTAATCTCTCAATGGGTATCTAACCACTTTCCATTGCAAGTATTACAATGGCATTCATGAACTAACTTTATTTTTATTTCACGACGTAAGTGATTGATCAATCTCGGTCTTTCTTATCCCGAAACCAGTGCGGGGGCATGTTTCTGTACCCGTACCTTGTTAAAAACTCTCCTTTGGTCTAACACGAAAATAGGAACTCCTGCCTTCCCTTAGGGTGTATAGTTCCCCTAACCTCATCCTTTCACCCCTTCTGTTAATCCTCCTCCATCAGTAAACCCCTTTATTCTGAACAAGACCAGTTCCCCCACACAGACGCACCCCCAGCCTTCTCCTGCCCAACCGAAGCTCAAAATCTTCCTTCGGAACTTATCCAGACTCCTGTATTCCTGCATCCGCACCGTATATTACCCGAGTACATATACTACCAAACCACCCCTCCTCCACCGCTCACTTCGTCCACCCTCTCCCGCGGATACGACGCCACGGGCTAACCCACGTTATCTTTTCCCCAACCCTCACAAAAACCGACCCTCTCCACAACCGTCCTCCATTTCTCTCTCTCCATCCCCTCCTTCATACATCCCGCACGAGTCTCTTCCCCCCAAGCGTCCAGTCGTCACAGAAACTCTCCCCTGTTATAATATCTCCTCCTCCCCAAGTTACTCCCTGCTCCCTCTTTGCGCGACTTAGCTAATCCTCTGCGACTCTTGCGTGAGCACGCCTGTTCCCCGCAACTCCTTGCACGTTCGCGCCTTCCGACCCGTCCATCCGTTGCCCTTTCCCTTCATCAAACCATTGGCAGCTGCCCCACCTTATTTACCTCCTTCACTCTCCTCGTCTTCCACGCCGCGCAGTGTTTGCAGACTGTTTTCCTCCCGCCCTCCCGTATTTTAACATAAACTAGATATTCCCTCAGGTTGTGTGAGAACTGAGTGCTGTTGTTGAGATGATACCACGGTACGCGCTTCAGGCGTGTTAGCGCTGGATGTTCCTCGCTCCTAGAAAATAGCTTGGAATGATGTTTATTCAAATGTTCAGTGTACTTAAATATTTATCATTAGTTGAAGATTGAAATTATTTTATTAATGGAACTTTTGTTATTCACTTGTTAGTAGAAAGTATTCGAATAAACTGACTAGCATTAACATTTTATATTTTTATTGTTAGGTGAACATTTTGTGTTTGGGGAACGTACTCCAATTTAAATTTGAGTAAATATTAAAAAATAAAAATATATCTTTTTGAGTTCCGGCATTCGGGAAACTGCACCAGTTATGCATTCTAAAATAAAAATATGCAATTTAATTGCTTTAACACTTATTTTCATGCAGTAACTACAAAAAGCAAATTTGATATTCTCTTCGTCCAGGATCACTGTTTGTATTTGTTAAGGTCAATTTGAAGGCACAATCTAGGATATCTACGAAATCTATCCTAATTTTTCTGTTCTTTTGGGGTCATATGAAATTTTCTCAGAAAAATAACTTTTTAAATCATTGTCTATCTCCCATATTTTGTCTATCATTGTGTCTTTCTATACCTCCACCTCCCATATTTTATCAGTGTAATATCTCGATGTAATATAGGGTATGTAATTGTCCCTAACATATGAAAAGTGGCCCGGACACATTATTTTCAACCTATGCCTATACATACAAATAACGCATTACTCCAAACCTAATTCCTCCAGTATTCTCATGCCACTATTACGTTTGTCATAAAAAATTTTAACTTACTTGGAATGTCTACAATCCACTCGCCAGGATTCCCAATTATTCACAACATACACTAGACGGCGGGTCCTACATGGTGAAAAATAACAGCGCTCCTTTGGATTTTCTTTGCGTTTTTTCAGGAATCTTTCCATGAATCTGAACCTTTTATTGGGTATTCCTAATATTGACCAAATATATTTTAATAATGGCAGGTATTGAATCAGCGTATATTCCAAGTACGAAACGCTGCATTTAGAATTCTATTAGCATATTTGATATTTTTTGTTCCGATCACGATGTAATTTTTTTAGATAACTCTTCTTTCTCCACATATTGTGAGATCACTGTATGTTTTGTGCACCGAGTTTCTGTTAGCATTTAAGCTTATTCGCAATTTATTCCTTGCGCGGAGCTGTAAACCACTGCATCAAATGTGGTATAAAACTTAAGCGGACAATCTTATTAGAAGAATTCGAAGTTCTACAAAGTGCAAGTGTGCATCTATTGACTAATTACTTCTCACAAAAATGCTCGGTCCCAGTATTTATGTATAAATGTATATAATTTGAAGAGATACTAAATGATCATAGCCGTCGATGCATTCTATATACAGAAATACTACCATTACTCGAGTTCTATCCGTTTTAATCAGAAATATAACCCATTGCTTTTTTTGTTATTCCTAATGTTGAACTATAACTTGAGTGTTAACTCCATGAGTCCGTCAAAGGCGTCTCAAGAAAATTAAAAACCAGTGAAAAATGACGAATTCTACAAAGGATTTCCGAAGTTGTATGGTCCTGTAAATCACCTGGTACAGCTAAATATTTATGTGAAAGGAAACAATAATAATGATTATGCTGTCGTAAGGTGAACAATAATTAAAGTTTATAGTGACTTCACTCAAATATATTTTACAACACTAATAGGAGGAAAAGTAAACATTTGTTTCGGTTGTATGTGAAAGTGATTTATGATTAATTATAGATGAGTTTTAATTTGGGATAGCCATTGCGTGAAACGTCCATAGAAACATAATTTTCAAAATCATTGTCTGTTATCACAAGCATTTACAAATACGTTGTAACTATGTTCAGCTCACCTCAAAGGAAGCTTCGCAACTTTCCACACTTTCTCTTCTCTTCTATCTCATGGGAAAATCTGCAAACTCCCATTCCTCACTGACTCCCGCCATAATCCAAATTCTTCCTATATCTTTTGATTTATCTACTTCCGCTCTCCATCCTGTTCAACGTTCACTCCCATATCTCTCCCTCTTTCGCGCTCACCCCTGACCTGGTACATGTGATAATAAACGATTCGGACCATGAGAAACGGGCTAGAAAGTTGATAAATGTTATGCCATTCTTATAATTAGTGTCTTGAAACCGAGGAGATTTTTAAGAAAATACTTGAGGTAGTTTGAAAACCACCTTTGTTCTAGAATGGTTGATTAAGAATGAAAATACAGTAATGGTGAGGGGTATCGAGGTAGAAATACTGGATTTCCTTAGGGTTTACTCAAATTTCTGGAATTGATTAAAGAAACACCTTGCAATGAATTGTTATCTTGGATATATAATTGTATTTTAGGAATAAATCTTCATTTATAGAATTATGTAAAACTGAATTACTCAGTTAATACTAAAACATTACTAAAACATGTCTTAAAAATATATAATTAATGTGTGTAAAATTATTTGTGAATACACGTTGAAATTGAAGAAATGTCTTAAAAATCCCATTAAGATCTCGAAATACTTATTTTCATGTTTCCTCTTTTAAAAAAAAACTATTCTACTATTCTCAGGTTTATTACTCATTTTATCTCTCTTCCTGTTTCACTACCTGATGTTAGAAAGTGATTATGAAACATTAGTCGCCTCACAAATTTAAAGTGATTATAGTCAACATATTCGCGAAAATAACTCAGCTTAACATATGTTCCTCGCAATAAATGCGATTTAAGTCGCCCAATCGTTCAGAAAAGTGAATCAGAAGATGGATGAAGAAATAAGATAAAGGAGAAGATGGATGGAAAAGGGGTCAAAGGTCCTTATTTTTTGGCACGGCAGAATGGTAGTTAAAATATAATGAGAAAGCCAAATTACATTTCATGGATTTTCTGTTTTCAGCCACTTCACATGAAAATGAGGTTTGGCTCTACCCCTTAATGCGGCCACGCTCAGTGGAAAACCAGGCTAAGGAAAAATAAAAAGGAATTTACATTTTCTCTATGTCTTTATTAGATTTTTCGTCGTACTTTCGTTGGAAAATAATGCTTTATCATGAGCTTTTTCTCCGAAATATCATTTTTACTTCTCCAAATAAAACAACCCTGAATAAATAATTTATTTCATCTTTAATACAAATGCTTATGTTTTATAAATTGATAACGGTGCATCATTGTGCGTATTTTATCACAATTAGAAAAGTCATAAATTTGTAGTGGCAATGTTATGGGCGTGACCGGAACTAATCATGACCCTTTTCCGGCCGTTTCGATAACGTCAAAAAACTTCGCTTATGCCTTTGATAATTACGATATGTTTACCAATCTCAAAACCTAAGAGGCTAATTATGATGTTTTCACTGTTAAAAAATACGGGTAGGATGTAGTGGGGAGAATGTAACCGTAGGCTCATCAAAAAACTACCTTAACCAGTAGCTCCCCCTTCAAATACTGGTAGGACTGCATCGTTCTGGTTTAGAAAACAGAATGTTGGGTATTCGGAAAGGGGGTAATTTAGAGAAGTCCAAAAAAGTATGAATTTTTGAAATTGAAATCTCCTTTAAATAGCTAAATCTTATTAAAAGTTTCTCGAGAAAAAAATGTATTTCTTTCGGATAAAATGGAAGAGAAATGGACTAGAAAGGATGTGTTAGGGTCAAGCAACTTTTTCGTACATAGACCGAAGGATGGTGTACGATGTTTACGATATAGCACTGCTCAAGATAATGAATATTCTGTAGGGAAAAAAATGGGAGAATATCTCAAAGTATTCTTCCGAATGGAGGAATAACAAATGAATTAATACCATGAATACTTTCTATAAAGTAAGATCCAATTAAGGATTCTATTTTGCCAAAGCGAAATTATAAATATAACAATATGGTTGAAATAGTCTCAAATACGACAAAAATATGGTGAATGGTAGAGAAGTCATCACATCACGAGTAAAACCCCTTTCTTTGAAAATATGTTCGAAAATAAAACTTTCGTCAGCCAAAAATATTTGAGCGACTAATTCATATTAAATATGTACTCATGATCATAATTTTGCCTTGAATAAATACCATATCTTACTTCTAAATCTAAATTTTGCTAGTTTTAGTTAAAAATGTTGTTAGTAGAAACAAATTTTTAATAGAATTTTATAGATTACATATATACTAGTTAAATTATATGTAAAGGAAAATATCCATAACCAATGAATAATATAATCGAATTCTTCTTTTTAAAATATATTTAGTCAGTCAAATAGTATGAAGCTTATTTTTAATTTTAACTAATCACATATTCGCAATTGAGAAATTGTTTTGAATCACATAATCTAGTCCTATGTCACTGTTCAAGAATATTCACTGACGGATGAACCCTTTTCACTCAGCTATGATTTTTCTTCCAAATTAAACGTGTAGTAGGCCAATGATACCTCTTCACTCTTGTAAGTGCGTTCCTACTTGACCCATTTAATATGGTAGCCACCGCGCATTCCCTCTTTTATGACGCTTCTGAGGAGTGTTTGTGTGTATCTCTGAGTATGTACTCGGAATCATATCTAATTCATAAAGTTAGACCAGCTTACCGCGTGAGCGCGCACGTGAGTGTTCTCCGGCTCTGACGCCCTTACGGTTTGGCGAGAGGTTTTTACCGCTGAAAAGCACGCGACCTAATTCGCGTGTTCCGGTCATCTCAACCCGATTTTCACCTTAAGCAGAACTGACTAATTCCGGCTAATATATAACCATAAAACTTTTCATGGAATAATATAAAGGCATGTGTATGCATACGATGAGGGTCACTGCGGTAACCTCATAGATCTGCTAGGATATTCATTGTGATTATGCAGCAGCATGAGGAGGCTAACGACTCCGGATGTTATTAAAAGATGGAGTTATTCCAACATTGTCCCTTGTTCCTGGTTTAGGCGCCACCCATTCTTAAGTCTTTACGATTGCATGAGGGTTTTTTTTTAAATTCCATTACCCTTTACCCGTTTGTTCTACAAAGTAATGACTAATAATCCCTCTTAATGTCACCCATGTGTCTTCCTTTAACTTTACTACTCTTCCCCGATGAAAAGAATGGAATATATATGGTCGGGTTAATTTCCTTGTTTTCTTAACCTAAATCACTGCACATGAATGCCTTCCTGTCACTTGAAACCAAGTAGTCTTCCTTTCAAATAACTTCCACAAATAACCTTTTAGGAATATGCATTTTTTATTCAAGAATATGTGTTAGAGAAAATTGACATTTTAACTTTAAAAATTGATTTAAATTCTCCATTAACCTGTGATTTATTGTGGTAGCATCAAAGTTAATCTTAGTTAGATACTCACGGAAATAAAATACAACAATATGTTTTAAAGCCATCATTTTTCTGTAAAAATCGATATTTTTCTATAAATATGGTAATATCAGACTTCTTTACGTATATGTAAAATTTAATTTTATAAGAAGCACTAGATAGCAATTAAAATATTTTCGTGCATTTCCTTAAAAATATTCACATCTTATCCCTTTTTCAATTTTGTAACTTCAATTTAGAAGAAGAAATAAACATATAATCTAACGAGAGGGGCTAGGAAAGGACACTTAATCCGGAAGAATATAGTAAATTAAATGATTGTGTCCATATAGGTACCTATATATCAATCATGCGTGTGTAAAAATGATAGTTTAACTGTAGGTGAAACTATTTTACAGAGTTTTAAATGTGGAATTATGAATATTTTCAACCCTGGTTAAAAATCACAGGTACTAAAATAAAATGTTCGTCCGCCCACTTATGTCCTCGTGATATTCATAAATTATACCATACGCATAAAGCCATGGTCTAACTTGTTTATTTATCAAGAATTAAAATCTATGTTGCAAAATGCAGTTTTACTCTGAATGTCCTCCCCATTAACTGTGATTACTAATAGTTGAGAGATAAATTTTAATTGTTTTACTTAAAATGAATTATAGGCTACTCCTAGTAAAAAATAAATAGATTTCATGCAAATATTTAAACATTTCATTTCGCACTTTAAAATTACTTTTATTTCTTCTTTAATTGTAAATAATCTAATCCGTAGGCTTTAGAATATTAATTACAAAAAATATTGTGTTTTGTAGTAATTTTTCCGTATGCTATGAGTTTATCTCTAACAACTAGAGCTTGATCATGATGATCATCTTGATCATTCTGAATCTATTTACGATAGTTTTGCATTAAAATAAATAATTGGTTAAAGAAAATAGAAAAATAAAAGTATAAACTACTATAGTTTATTTTGAAGTACTGAAGGAAGGAAAATTTTGTCACAGTATACCCCGAAATCAAAAATAAAACTACCATTTACCTCGGTGAAGAGTCTTTCAAAATATTTTCCTTACACGAAACACTGATATATACGCCATCATTATAATTTTGTTCTTCTAATGTTAATGTGGGTGTTTCTTAAATGTTAAATTACGTCGTTGCTGCCTATTTCATCCTGAGAGAATTCCTCGACCGAAAGAGAACTCATTACGGAACCCCTCCCAATTACAGCATCGATCGGCTTCGAAATCTCTCGGAAGGAAGGGAGGGGGGAAGGGAAATATCTTCGAGCAAAAGTAGTCGATGGCAAAAATTAAACAGCTTTTCCGTTTTCATTAAATTTATACGTTTTGCTCCCGTGGGGTAAAGAGGTGAGGAGGGAGACTGTGTGTGTGTATTTATGAGCACCATGTATAATATGAAGTTTTTTGTCGCCAGGTTTTACGCTTGAATCTCTACGTAACAGGTATTTCTGCAGAAGGAGCAACACTTTAATTTATGCAGAAGAAACGAAAAAAAAAATTCCGGGGCCTATTAGGTTACCACTAAACCCTTATACTACTTGCTCTTCAGACGGGAAAGGAAACAGAAAAATACCGGTGCTGATTAGATTACAGATAAAAACCTTTAAATAAGTTCTCGCATTGATGGGAAAAGGATCGAACCAGGCGTAAGTAAAACACAATATTTTCTCAGCACTCAACGAAACGGCGGGACGCCGTTAAAAATAATTCCATCACCCCGTTAATTAAGCGCGAAGTAATGAATGTAAACGGAAGTAAGCAGAGTTCACAATGTTAACCTCGCAGGCAAAGATTTTCATTCGAAAGCTTTCAGTGTTCAGTGATTAATTTCGTATCCACGCGCTACCCATTGTGATTGTCCTTCGGATTAGATCGCGACGGTTTTTTCTACTCTTAACTTCACGGGAAAAAAAATGCATTTCAAATCCATCTGCTGCGGGCTATGGCGATTCACATTTCCCTTTTAGGGCTTTGGAAATCCAGATTACGGAATGCTGAAATGCCAAAGAGCAATCCGTTTACAGTCGCGGAGATTGGTTCGACTACTGAGTCCTCCTCCTCTGCGTAACTCCTACTAGTTATCATTCTGTCTACAATTCCTGGTCATTTAGTTCCCCTGCCTCGCTCACCCAATATTCTGCCCTTCCATTAATGCCTTCGACAATCCACCTCCATCCATCCATCAGTTCCCCTTCCATCCACCTTTCCTACCGTCTTCCAATTCACCCCGATAGTTAAATCTCCTCCCCTACCATTCTTAGAACTTCCTCATAATTTTTTTTCTCTCTCTCTCCACCTCACTTTTCCCCATCCTTCGCCAAACCCACATCTCACAATCCTCCAATCTCTGCTCCCCGTCCTTCTTCGTGGACAAAGTTTAGGATCGATATAATTCCACGTCCTAATGAGAGTCTTCACAAAAACATCCCTTTCGCAAAAGCATATTTTTATAATGATATTATTATCCTTGCCCTATACTTATAACCCTTTCTTAGTTGGCTTACTAACTTTAAAACCTTGTTCGAATCACTCAATTAAAAAAATCTAAATTTACTACGATTTCCTCATTTTTCAAATGTTCATAGCTTGTAACGTCTAGCCTGTTGTTTTATTGTTTTTGATGTTGTGTAAAATTTTCAATGGTTAATTGTTAAAAAGTTTGTTTGGTAGTTATGTACGGGGGATTTGAGTGAGAAACGACAGATTAAAGACGTAAATTTGGAAGTATGCGGCGGTTTTTTGGTTTACTCCCGAGGAGGAGAATGGTATAAATAATTCTGACGTTACAAGCCCCATGATATAATAATATTGGTTTAGTTACGTCAAAAAGTTTAATGTAATTTTTTAAAAATTTGTTCCTTTTTATAATTTATTTTTAATTTGAAAAATCTATGTCCTCCAATTGTGTGTTCCTTTTTTTTAGTGGACTCTGCCTCGTCCTATGCCTAAGAAACACTTTCTTAGGGCTTAGTTCTAAGCGATTTCAATGCTGACCTATCAAGCCGAACTTCGGAAAGAAAAATGTGCTTTAAAAGAGGACCTGATGAAAACTTTTCCTCGAATGAATCAAGGGTGACATTTAGATTAAAGAGTTATTTTGCGAAGTATATATGAGGAAAATTTTGTCACACAACTGACCTTTGTCTCATTGGAGTGCTAGCAGATGAGTTTCAATTGTACAGAGAAGGGTGAAAAATATTTTTAAAGTATCTTTATAAAATCACTACCTTTGTTGCTGACTATTTATTCATACTATTCATCATTTATTCTATTTCGTTTCCTCGAAATGAGTTTCTTAATTCCCGTGGTGATACGTCAAACAATTAACGCGGGTTGATAGACAGTTCGCCAAAAAACATTTCATCATCTCTCCACGCTCCTTAGTGTCCTCTTCCATTGCCTAATATGTAAAACATGAAAAATCTGCTACTTTATAAATTCGTACATAAAATAAAATATGGAGGATATCAACATTTCTCATCGCGTTATCAGTCTGCTTTAATGATGGCAGTCTTATGTTCGGTAGACAATAAATCAGTAAAATGCCCGAAGCATTCCAAAAAAAAAGAGCGGTCGCCGTAAAAATATTCAGAATTTCGAACTTTTTCCTTTTTCGGGAACTTTCTTCTCGTCTTTCCCGTGATTCCGTGAGCTATGACGCCTTGTGTTTCCCGGGGTGGAATGGCGAACCCATGTCTCTCATTTCCCCGTGACGATGCGTTATAAGAGAATGCGTCGACTTTCCTTTTGAAGCTAACTTGAAACCTTTATTAGCGGCGTTGATTTATTCTTGTTTATTTTACTTAGAGAGCATTCGTGATGCAAACCATCTGCAGAACTTATCGACATTGCCGTTATGTTCTAGGATTCCGTCAATTGAAGATGGAAATGTTTAATCGAGACAGAACGGTTTCCCTAGAATATCATCAACAGTGACGCGAATGTCGTGTATTTGAAGATCCCCTGCGCAGCGAGAACAACGTCTTCGACAATGACTTGGCAGCCATGTTCGGGTTCCGTGTGCCATTTGCATTGTCATAAAATTGATGTAATGCGGTCGATCGATTGGAGGGCCGCCAGAGGGTGGGGTTTTTGACGAGCCTCAGCTCAGAATTTCCGCGCTTCTTGTTAACATATCCCCTTCTTCGAATCCATCTGCATTTCTTTTCACCCGCTATGCTTCCAATCTGTTATTTCCTACCGACTATTCGTAACGAGTCGAATGTGCATAAAATTCGGGACCAATTTATTATTTCCTACTTTCGCCAAATAAATTAGTCATAATTTCACGGGCCATAAATGATTCCTGTCAAATAAAGGAGATATCTTCGAGTGATATTACTTATCACCTTATAATGTTCACTTGTTGAATGAAATCTCTCGTAATTAGCCAATACTATTTTGTGGAACTTGCAAAGTTTTTATTTATCCTGTGCCCCCCTGTTTTCTATTATGTTGATGGTGTTGCCAATGATTTCAATTTGAGCGCTGATTGATTAGTAATATTTTATTTAGTTGCATGTTTATTGAATAGTAAGATTTACTACCTGATCATCCTAAGAATTTGTGCACGCATAAAATTCACTTATTCCAGAGCAAGCAGGGAAAAACTATAGTAATGAAAACACACACACACATCAGGTAAGAAGTGAAGATATACTTATATCAGCGAGGGAAAGACGAACAGATTAGAAAAGATGAGCGTAAAATGGATTGCTTTCGCCTTTCCCTTTGTCCGTATGCACCGCATGATTTATGGATTTCTGAATGGACCTTCTCCCTTTCTTCGGAGTGAGTTTCTTCGGTCATATGTCATTTTTCCACCCGGTCAACTACCCAATCTTCAATTTTGTGACGAAAAAGAAAGCTTTTCTGTTATAAACTTGTTGTAATGTACGATGTGCATTCAAGTTATAAGACCTCTGATTTTTTTTCTAACTATTCACCTTAAAAACAATGAAACTTGTGTCACTTCTCCACGTAATCTCCCTGCTGACGTACACATTTTTCGCAACGTCGACGCCATGATTCTATGGCCGCGGTGAACTTTAGGAGTCTGTTTTGACCACTGGAAAATCGGTGTGACGCTGTCGGTTTGCGAGGCCATGATTGTTTTGGTTCGTTGTCACATGTAATGTTCTGCCTTTAAACTGTCGCACCCATAAACGCACTTTCCACACACATCCACGACTCCATCGCCACATGTCTCCTTCGACTGGCGATGAATTTCAATGCGTGTCACTCCAAGAATGATTACACTCTGGTCATGTAACGAAAACGTTGCCATTTTACATAAGTATCGAAAACAGTTCTCATTCTCGCGACTGCCGCTAGAGGTTCTATCTGTCGTACATCTCTGTCACGCATTGACAAAGAGTGCCCGCTCATTTTAGAACAAACCGCATGTTTCTGTTTCCAGTCCAGAGAAAAAAAATTGGAGGCCTTACAAGTTTAATGCACCTCGTATGTGTTAGTTCCCTTCTGCGATTATTACGCTCTGATCTCTCCTGATTTCTACATTCGTTCCCTATTGTTTTTCACTCTCAGCCGAATCCCAATCGCAATGCAAGCGTTTATTTATCTCGATCCAAGTTGTTTTGCCTTTGTGAACAAATGACCTTCAGCATCCGCAAGGAGCGATCGCCCTCGGGTGTGGTCAATAAACTTTGTTATTTGGTGGTCTGGCTGGATTCTCTAGTTTCCCCTCTTCTTCTCCGGTCAGCCCACCTGGGCCCTTCCTTAGTGGAGTCTGAATCTCGGTGGTCGCGGTGTGGAGCCGCGATATTCGGGCGCGCTCGGTCAACAGCAGGAGTTACGCATGCGCAACGCAGTGCTCGTCGAGATTGTTATTCTGGTCGTGAGTCCGTTTCGTTTATTCATAAAGAGCATTCCTTGTTGGTAGGATATAGTATTTGCGTGAAACTGGTCAAGATTATGCTTGTCTTTCGAATTTTATACTCCGTGTTTTTCAAAAGTACCCACTCAGTAAAGAGAAATGTTTACTCTTTTGTCGTGGCGTGGCTTTCTTGATGCTCCTAGTTCCTTGTCATCACTTGGATAATTTGTCTCATCCGTGGTACTCGCGTGTGTGCTCAAAATTGGTCAGTCTGAGTGGTGAATGTTTCCATGTGGTGGAGCCCCCCCCCCCTTGGGGTAGTTTCTTGTTCCCCTGACATCCTGCCTCTCATTTACCCCTCGGGGGTGGGGTGGGGTGGGGGGGGGGGGCGTGGGTGGCCCTTTCGCCCTTTGACCCCAATGTTTGTTTCCCAGCGGCCTGCGCCTCGCCACGACTGCAGATCGGAATGTCGAATGCGAATTTTAAAAGGGACTTTGGCCGGCCCTGTTAAAGGAAAGAAGATTCTCCTTACTCGGTCACCGTTTTTAACGGAAATGATCTGCACTGGAGCACTTTTCGTGTAGATTGATCGAGATGCGATTGAGTAACTTTCTAGATCAAACACAATCGGAATACGGTACTGTTTTTTAAAATCTACTACAATTATCGGTTATTTTGCGAACCAGTCGCTTTTTCCGTATTCCATGAATCTCAATGGTCGCCGCATAGTTTCTTCACTTCAGAGGTCATTTTCCACGTAAGAATAGATAAGATTTAAAAACCAAACTATATTTTTCTACGAAAATTATTTAATTTCGAAAAACCCTGCAATAGAATGTGGTTTTTTACACTTGGAGTGTAGAAAAAGGGCGGGATGATACTTCTCTGGCTTTGGCCAGATAGAAATGCCGTGACATCTCGCTATATATATATATATATATATATAAGACGCGCCTCACCTGAACCGCTTTTTCAGATATACACCCCCCGGGCATCACCCCTCCCCCCCCAGAATGATTGCATCGACTATTTTCGTTGCCAGTAGTAAATAACTTTGTAGCGAATTTTATCTCGACGTGCTCACCGAATCGTGAGCTATGATGGCATTTCAAGCAATCATATCACCACATCATTTCCATCACAAACAGCATCAATTTACATTGCATTCAGCAAATGAATTACTTGTAAAGTTTAGTTTTACAGGATTTTTACAATTGCCCAGGAAGTGTTTCCCGTAACAACGCGCGTGTAAACCCCGTCGCCTTGGACCCGCGTGTCAACCGAATTTTACTGTATTTGCAAAGAGAACCAATGTCGAAACATTGAATTCGGTATTTATTCAATGCTGCCCACAGGTTCTCTCTTCTCTCATGCACGTAGAACCTTTTTTCGCCTACAATATTTAAGGTAATCATGCCTCGAGAAATAAGCTCTCTCGATTTACTTATAAAATTTTTTACAAAGAAGACTGAACCAAACCGAATTTTCGGCCACAGACTGCGAATATAAAACTAACTGAAGTGATACCTCGTTGATAATTCGTTCCGGAATCACATTCGTTAGCCGAGATATTCATTAGCAGAAAATTTTTTTGTTTCCCTTGAAGTTTTGATTTCCCATTGAAGTTTTCGATTCAACTTTTTTATTTTGGTGTTGATGGTGCGATTTACTTTCGGTCTAGCTTTTGAAAATAATGTGAATTGTGCCAAATTAATGCATACTAAAATATCTACGTCAATTATTGATGATAATGAATTGTGTCACGTATTCCAATTGCGTCTCTATTATAGAAAATAGTTGAAAATTGTTCCAAAAAGCTATCCACAATTATAAAGAGATGACCGTCATAAAATAGTGACGGTAAGAACGACATACACATAAAAGAACGAAGAAGAGCCACAAGAAGGGCGTAGAGAGAGGATCGATGCACTTGGACGTTTGTCACCCGAGACCGGAAAATTCATCAGTCGAGTCGCCTTTTGATTTGCGAGGACGCGCGCCTCTGCTTCCCATCTCTCTTTCGTGACTGCAATTGGGGGTGGGGGGGGGGGGGGGGGGGGGGGGGGGGGGGGGGGGGGGGGGGGGGGGGGAGGGGGGGGGGGGGGGGGGGGGGGGGG
>WURS02424777.1:0-16424 GCA_011762765.2 Rhinocypha anisoptera
ACCTAGCGGTAAGCGGGCGATTATCTTGCCTTCCACAGTGTTTTGGAAAAATTAGCCATACCCCAGAAAAACACCATTGACGTTTCGCTCAGAGCCAATGCCATCTAGCGACCATAGCGAACAGTACCGCTCACTTTATCATAACACGCACATCTCGGTCTGCCGAAATTAGATTAAAGAACACCCCGTTTGATGATTCATTTCAACTGTACATCTTCTCAAGAATCTATTTGGATTACTTATTAATAGAGGTGAGTAGTTGTTACTAATCCTTTCGATGGTTCTCTTTTGTACATTGAGATTAGTACACGCGTTGTGCAAATCTCAAACTGTCTATGAGTCTCAAAGCAGCATGTGCTACTTGCAAAGCGGTATATCGATAATGATGATGCATAAAATATTTAATTGAAAATATATAACATATCAGATGATCGGCGTCTTGTGGAAACGCCTAGATTTAAATACACAACCCCGGGCAATGTGATAATGCACAAAAAATCAAGGTAAAATATGTGATGCTATGAAGTACAAAGCATAAAAAGGTATAGAGCGGGAAAGCAAAGTACATGTTATCATAATGGTAAACTTGTATCGAGTGTTGGTGTGTTGGTAGTGATAAATAAGGTTGGCGTGTGAGATTGGGTCAGAGAGAGTTATCACAGATCGGGTTTAAGCATTCGTGACAGAGGCCTTGGTAGATGCGGCAATGATGACGATGCAGATGATGTTTCAGAGTGGATTTATAGTGGCGCGGACAAACCTCTGCCTCAGAAGTACCTTCGTCGACGGGCAACAAGCGACACTTTGCCATCAGGTAATTGTTTGAGAAAGTTCCACGCTTCAGCACGAGTCATTTCGTGGATCGGGTGATCGTTGACCAGCAATAACTCATCACCCTCCACTAGTGAACCTTCTTTATCCACGGGACCTCCTACAAAAAAATGTAATGCTCAAGAAACAAATTGATTTATTTGGCATCTTGGACCTACCTCTGAAAATTCGTTTGATAGTAATTGGTCTATCTCCGAAGGAAGAATTCTTGCCGCCTTCTATAATAAAACCGAGTCCAGTGACATCTTTGGTGATATCCGCTTTGATTGTCTTAGAGTTGCCACTGTTGAGTGGTGTGGTGTCACCACTGGGTGTAGACGCAGTCGGCTGATAGGAGACGGGCAGAGGAGTGATCTGCCGATCACTGTCACTTGTTGACTGGTCGTGCGGTCGACAACACACCAGAACCACTTTGCGTGTAGCACATGCTGCGTTAAGCTGTTCCATTATCTCTTTTTGCGTTAGACACTTTAAGCGTTTGCCTATTTTTAAAGTTAAGAAAAGAGTTAATTTTGCTTTAGTTGCTAGGGGTAGTGGCGAGTTTATACCGTTGATTGAAATGATGCGATCACCTCGTTGCAGACGCCCATCTCGGTCGGCCAAGAGGTTTTCCGCGATGTCAGCCACCTAATAATAGAGATTAGTGAGATTAGACTGCGAGAAGAGTGGTGAAGAGGGTAAGCCAACTGACAATCACTTCGTTGTGCGAGTGGAGTCCACCGGTGAGGGTGATGCCGAGCGAAGCACAGTGGTTGATGTCACCGGACCCGTCGAGCGTCACCACAGACTCTGCCGGGTCCCACTCGAAAATGATAGCCCGCATCGAGTACTGCTTTTGGTAGATGACAAACTCGTTGTGCTGCGTGCTGCCCATCTCACCACCTCGGGCCACTGCTGTCACTTGGTTTTGCGAGCAAACTAACGTCGACTGATTGGCATTGTTCTCCAACCCACTAAGCTTCTCACCACTCGACTCGTTCCTCTCTGTCTCTTCACTGACATGTTCCTCCACATTCAGAATATTTAAATTGATTTCTTTCATCTTTGGAGGTAGAGGAGGTGGAGACAATTGTTCTTGTAGCTTGGCTTCTTCGACTACTGGTGAATTTGATGCTTCATTGGTCAATTTGATCGAGTTCACCTTTGGCTTTGGAGGTACAGTTGGTGCCTGTTTTGTCAGTTTGCCTGTTTTATCTTCATTGTGATGGCACTTTTCCCCGACATCAACCTCTTGGTTCAGTTTCGTATCATAGGTTGTGGGTAGCAGTGAGAAAGGTCTGCGCTTGAACATAGGCGAATACTTGGGCAGTGTAGGGTTGGTTGCTTTCTCCAAAGATATTATCTCGATAGATGGTGAAGCTTGTCCCACACCTGCCACATCAAAATGTTCAACACATTTCTCGTCTTCCACTCCTTGAATCTTGAGAATATCTTCTGAAATGATAGTGGGTAGGTCGATTTCTGGTGCATGTTGGATCTCTTTGTTTGAAGTTTCCTCTACGGTGTTTGTCAATGATTCTGGAATGATCAAACCCTTGAGTTTGCACACGTTCTGGTGACGGCGAGCTGTGATGAATGAGTCGCGCATCAGGAAAGCATTGGGCTTCTTAAGGTCAAGGTTAACCGGATAAACCGTGATTTCGTTTTTTACTACTGGTACGTTTGATTTGATGGTCGTTTCTACTTTGGAGCTTGATAAATTTATAAGCTCAATCTTTGAATGGCAGTCGTAGGGTGCAGAAGAAGAACGCGAAAGGAGGTGGTTGGATAGAGAGACAGCGTTGCCGTTATGCTTGGTGCAACTTTGGCTTCGATTCAGTTCCATTGACTGCTTATTTGTGGGTGCATCGAAGAAAGCAATGCGTTCCTTGATCGATGGTGACGTTTCTACACTAGCTGATTGGTTGTCAGGCGACTTTAACAAGAAATGTCGGTTAGCAAAGTGAATTTAACTAGCTCATGATGACAACCAACCTTTCCCAAGTTACCAGTCGATCCTATAATTAGCTCGGGACTGGGAGACTGTGAAAACTCCGAAGTGGATGTGTCATCCGAGGCGAAAATGCCCGAGTCCTCGCGGTGGCTTCCGTTGGACAAGTAGAACGCTTTACCTCCATTGTGCTGCTTCTCGCTTTCTTGTGCATGGGGTTGCTGTGCTGCTGCCACTACGTTAGATGGCTTGCTCAATTCGCCACTCGAACCGAGTGATGATATCGACGAGGTCGAGGTCGAGGAGGATAGAGTTGGTGGCACCTCGGGCGAGGACGAATAGAAGTGTTCTTCGCCCATTGGCTTGCCTGGAGCAGCTACCATCACCGACTCTACCGCTATAAGCAAAATGAAATGAAATGCATGCAATACTGAGAAATAGATGATCTATTGTGCCACCTGTTTGCTTACCACTCATGTCTACAGCTGTGCCGTGCAATCTATGTTCGATGATCTCGTCCACAAAGCAGACCTTGTGATGCTGCCGTCTCTTTGGTTGCCACTCACTCTTGTCCTTGCGGAATTTAGGTTGCAAGTCTTCAGCACTGTCGCCACTAGAGATGGTGATATCACTGCTTTCAGAGTCAGAGTATAAGTTTATTTCGTAGTCTATCTTTTTGCGACGCGGGATATTTTGGTTCCAATAGTCAAAATTTTGACTATTCTCTCCATTGAATTTATTTGTAGAGGTAGAGGTGGATGATTGGCGCAAGATGGAACGAGTTTGCGGTACACTTTCTTCACTGTCGGACCTGTTAGACGAAGAAGACGAGGTGGACGAGTTTGAAGATACTGGCTTAATGTTCTTTCGAAACGTTTGCTTGCTTGTTTTGCCGTTGAGTAGTGCGGAGACACCCTGAGTAGGTCTTGTCTTGGGGAGAGTGCTTGTGCTAACCACGCGCTTGCTCTGTACCTTACCAGTTGGATTGTGATGCGAACAATGCCAGAAATGGTTGCCACTGGTGCTCTGAACAGATCGTACGAGAGAAGAGAGCGAGGTTGAGGTTCGAAGTTTGCTACTCAATCTTTTATGATGTGCTGATTCCAATGATGCGGCGCCAAATCGGTTGCTATGGCATTCATTGTGCTCTACAATGGCACCACATACCTCCTCATCTCTGCTGTGAGTGTTGGTCAGTGGATCAGTGCAGAGCAACAGATTGCTGCTGCTGGAATGTCGTCGTGAGACCGCACCGGACGCTAGATTAGACTGACTCAGTGTCGCGTGTTTTGAACGATTTGGCAACGGTAACTGTTGCTTGGGTGCGATAAATCCTAAAACAGAGAGGCACGAGTTAGGTAAGGAGACGAGGGTGGCAAAAGAGAAGAGAAGACAATCGAACATTTGATCGTGCTTGCACTAGAGTCGTGCGGTTTGAGCGGTCAGCTGGCACACGAGTAGCCAATATGTGCCATAGATCACCCAGCTTGGAGATTACCAAGTGGCGATAGCGAGCCGGACCTCGACTGCTCGCACCGATAGGCTCTATCTAGATCAATAGCACAGCAGGAACCAGTAGGCCAAAAGTTAGCTCAGATGTGATTGATCGGACAAGGGATAATAGATTACGGACGGGCTTAGCGATCGAATAGTGGAGTAGAAAACGAGGTCACGCTCGCGCGATGTGTGTGGCGGCCACTGACCACTGGTGCCTTTATATTGACCACATCAAAGAGTGAAGCGAGAGCAAGTGAGAGCTCGAAGCCATGGCGCACGCACTTCACTACGGTCGCTACAGGGATAGGCACTGAGAAGAATTCTCAGCTCGTCTAATATGGATGGCACCACACTTCATCAAGTGCACTACCTAGTGGCAATGGTAAACAAGTGGCGTTGAGGACAAACATTGTTTGCTGATGCGGTGAAGCAATGGTGCAAGGGGTGGACGCGTACAAGCACAAGGATATAGCTCATAGGTACCACTGAACGCCTTGTGCGACACCCTTCTTGCAACAGGTGCACTATTAGTGCTGTTAGTGTATCGCATAGTTGTCACGCAGGAAGGTAGAAGTAGTACAGTTGCTCGCGAGCAATCATACGAATAATGCCAACAAAGAAGAGGAATGGTGCAAGCTCGTCACCAAACTAAGCCATCGATGGGACACTTTTTGCTTTGGCGCCCAAGAGTCCATATAAAGCGATCACCGGCTCGCTTGGTGTTGAGTCTCATTGTGTGCTAAATGAGTGGGGCGCGAGAACCATTAAAACGAAAAGATTGAGACCGGCGCGTGTGAGTGTGTGGTGATGTAAACGCGTGGCCATGACGTGACGGATTTTAAAGTGAAAAAACCAATCGATGGGTCAACAGTGCACGCAACTCACTATGGCCTGGGATTCATTGTTGCTTGCAGTCATCAAATCCTCTCGCCAACGCGTTTGCACATGTTGACTCTTCAAGCCCTCGTGCACGAGCGCGTAAACACTAATCGTTGCCAACGATTATCTCTGCCAGTGTGCCTTTAATGTGCTCCAGTTGGAAATGATTGAAGTAACCAAGTCGTTGTCTTATATAAGATATATTCACCATTCTCTCAGTGGATGAGTCACAGTAGTACATACACACCTAGTCCGGCTGAATGTCTAATGCAATGTAAATATGAGTGGCTGTTGGTAGCCCTCGGCAAATTAATGTTTTTACTAGCAAGTGTCTTCAAGTTAAGTAACCAGTAGAATTGTGGATCACTACTGGGTTGAGCTAGTGGAGCGCGACGGTGAGGCACCCTGCTCAAGAGTTCACCTCTCTGGTCACCTACACTGCAGCTATTTTCTCTCTCTCTCTCTCCCTCTCTAGCTCTTCTTGTCCCACGCATGCACGTAAATGGAAAATGATCCAAGCAGATCAAGCATTGCGGCCACCTTTTAACAGTTACTATGTAGACTTTGCTATGCTAATCAAGCTGTTAGATTGTTTCGTTTCGTGTGTCAGTAACTCGCGGTCTACATAGAAAGTGCTTACACGAGCCAAACGAGTTCTTTGTCGACCTATCGCGGTATCGATTTATTGTATTGCCATGCAATAAAGCAACGATATAGTATTGGTAATACGAGTACAACATGGTGCGCAAGCGATGAGAGGGAGGAAATCACCAGGTCGGGCAGCAAGTGGCCACAGGACGGGGAGGAAGGACAATCAAAAGATTTCTTCAAAGTGCGATTGAAACAAATTCATCAATCCCAAGGGAGCCTCGGTCTGAAGCCGAGTGTGCGGGCTGGCTGAGAGAGATGCCAAGCCAGCACTAGCTGAGTGGACGGGAGGGAACACCTTGCGCCGGTGTGTACCTAACGGGGGATAACCACAACCAGGTGAGACACAGACCAGAGAGAAAGAACCAGACTCAGCTTTAAGATAACTTAGGTAGCAGTTAGAAACTATAGTCATCTCACGAGACATGATAGATCGGGTTGACTGTGTCCAAGAGTAAGTCATGAATGATAACACGTGCAAGCGACCAAGTGTCAATTGGTAAGCAAGCATATGAGCAGAAGTGAAAGTGTAGCATGGCTAAAGGGGCATTGTGTCACTTACCATAAGTGAGGTCGGTGAGTGAAGTAGTACGGAAGTGGTTGCCATAGTGGTGTGAGGTGGTCAATGGTGGCACGGAGCCATGATTCCGCTGCACTTGGTTTTTGGCTGGTCGCGGTAGACTACCTGTGCTATAAACACTTTGACTCGACTTGGATATACTACGTGACAGTGAGCCGTAATATGGGCCTTGCGTTTGATGTTCAGCCCGAAGACAGTTCTGGTGGTAGTTTATCGATCCTTGACTGGCTCCATTTGCCACCGAAAGGCGTCGGGTGGCCACTTTGTTTTTGGGAACAGATCTTGATAGCGAATTGGTGGAAAAAATGGATTGCATTGAGGTTGATCGATTCAAACAATTGTGACTGGTAACACGAGGTGTTGCTTCACCTTCTGGTTTGTAGTTGGTTGGAGGCGGTGGTAGCTCCAAGTTGAAGTTTGATATTGGACGAGGTATAAGACTGGGCCTGAACTCAATCAACGAATTGAATCCACCAGATCGATTGAAGATGTTAGACACGGATTGAGAACGCTTTCTCAGTGTGTTAGTATCCGCTTGATTTGAGATAGGCAGCAAGGTTGGAATTTTAGAAGTGTTTTCTGACTTGTGTTCTTTAAAACAATGGGACGACTTGACCAGTGTGACCGGCAGACTTGTGAATTCGTTTGTCCTGATCGAGCTAGGCGGTGGTGTGTATCGCGTTGGGACCAACTCGTTGACAGCCTCCTCGCCAGAGTCGAGGGCACCTGGTGACTCGTGGCCCTCTGAAGAGGTGGATGAGTGTGAATGTGAAGACAGTGCCATTAATTCGTCTAGCACATCCTTACCATCGAGAAATCGTTGTAAATTATCGCGTTGCTCCGACTCCTGTAAACCTCTTAAAGATTCACGAATGCGCATTATATCATCGATCGAGTCTATCTTATCGTTGGTAAGTTCGAGCATCCGTTCAACAAATTCAAAGTCGTCCGTTGCTTTGTTGAGAAAATCAAACACATTGTCAAGTCTCACTTTTTTACTAGTTGTACTGGTGTCGCTTTCTGATTTGACCTCACTCAAATCACTATCCGAGCGTGGTTTGGCATCATCAGACTCCAAGTCCAGTTTGCAAAGCTCATGATCCAGGCCGCTATCGATGCTTTCGTTGGAGACTACGCGTCTTTGTCCAATGGCACTGGTCACCTCTGCCCCTACATCTGCACAGCAAGCTTGGTTCGATTCTTGATGCACTCCCACAGAGTCACTTTGCACTTCTGTTTTGAACTCAATAATCTCACTATCTTCTTCATCTTCTTCGGTGATTGATGACAATTCGCTATAAGACCCGAGAATAAGCTCGCTTCCGCTGTGATGGAACATGAAGTGCGCCGAAGTTTCGTTAAGGTAGTCGTTATCGAGCATAAAATCATCTTTGTCGTCATCTACTCGACTGATAATGTCATTTTTGATGGCAGCAAGGTCTTCTTCATCTTCCTCTAGTTCGTCATTTACATTGGAACCATTGTTGCTTTCTCTATTTTGGCTTTCTGTTTTTAAAGAACTTTCACAGCTTAATTTATCTTCTGTGTTGGCAAACATTGGAGGTGGTACAATCAACTCATCTTTATCATCATCAGTTTCGCCGTCGCAAGCCAGCCAACTGTTCGCATCAATGGTGTCGAGTGCCAATTGGTCTTGCTGAGAATCAGTATCCATCTTGGTGATACTTCTCGAAAGCTCAACTTGGCTAACCTGTTGCGCGTTGCTAGTCGGCTGCAAATCCGCAATAAGCACTTGGGTCTTATTAGGCAGCAGCAGATCTGCAACTGAAGCAACCAGATTTGGAACGATAGATAACGAATGGTAAGCAGACTCGCTGGTCATTTGTTCAAACGGCATGCTTGACATGTGCCGAGTGATGGCCGACAGTGAAAGTGGACCGGTCAAATTTGTGTCACTATCTAGCTCAGACTCAAGATGTTCAATAGGACTTAACACACGGTCCACAATAGAGGCATCACTACTCTCAGGTAGCATCGACTTGTTGAAGTACGGACTTTGTTCGAGTGACGGCAGCATTGACTCGGTGCGGTTCGAGTTACTCGATGGATTGCGCTCAATGATTGTTGATACTGAAGAGCCGGTGTCGTCTGTGTCGGACTCGAAACACTGCGTGAATAAACAAATGGTTACTCAATACAGTCACTTAGCGATTTCCACTTACCAAATTGTCTTCGCTTTCCTGACACGCATCAACATAGTGCACTGGTGGTGGTACAACATCTACGTTACTTGGTTTCGGCTCGGTGGTAATCGTGCTTGTTGTAGAAGGCAATACTGGTCTGTAAATTTCCGGAATTTGAAATTTGGATATTTTGCTTGGTGACTTGTTAAGGTGTTTTGCATCGTTCTCCTCGTCTTGATTATTTGTTTTGCCCGACAGCTTTCTATGCAACTTTTCAGCTGTTTGTCGGATAAATGAGGATACTTTGGAGTTGGAAATAGTAAATGTCATCTTTGAAGTCATTGATGTAGAATGTGTAGACTTGCTTGGTAGAAGTGTTTGGTTGCTGACAGCGGATGTGCTCATTAGGTTGCTCTTAGTAGTGGCTGTGGTGACGTCTGACACCTTGCTGGTTGTGATCACTGTCACCAGCGAGGGCAGAGTTCGAGTGACCGCTGTGGTAATACTTGTACTGGTGATGCTTACATGGCTCACTGCCACTGAAGAGGCTTCTCGATCTACCGGCGGTTTTGGTGGTGGTCCTTTGGGACGACGCGGAGGTAAGGGTGGTGGGTTTCCTGAGTTTTGGTTCTTACGTCGAGGTGGCTTCTCCACTGGTACTGCTTGCGTCTCATTGGCTCCTTCTAATTGCACTGATGCTTCTTTGGTCTCACTGGTCAATGTTTCACCCACTAAGCCTAGTTCTTCTTGGAGAGGACTCGGCACTGGCCGCGGTCGACGCTTGGATAACGTGGTAGTGGCCATGCGTGGAGGCACCGGTGGGGGGACTTTTTTCGGTGCTAACTGCTCATTTTGACCGCTCTGGAGCAAATGACTCGACATTGACATATTAGTTGATGGTAAAGAATAATTTAGTTGACTCGATTCAGACTTTATAACAGTAGGGTGCAAGGATTGTCCACTGGAAAGCTCGTTTTGGCAATAGCAAACAGCCAAGCATGATTGGCTTTGGTTTGGCACGCTGGAGTAGGCTTGGCTACAATAATGTTGGGTGTTGCTCGTGGGTGGGAGAGGCGAGAGACATCGTCTCACCAACAGTCGAATGCAGACGGGTGCATCGCGCAGTAAAGTGATGCACTCGAGCCTTGTCAACGAGGATGAAACACGACTGTCAATCTGCATGATCTCGTCACCTTCGCGCAACATGCCTAGCATCAGGCCAATAGCTTTGGAGGAAGGTGAGTTAGGGCTAATGTTTTGCACAAACACACGACGAATGCATTCGGTGGCACTCTGGCCTCCGTCGAAGCGAAGCGCCATGCCCAAACGCTCACCGGGCAATCGATAAATTATCACTTCCTCTTCGATCTCGCCGCGCCGACTGTCCACAAAGATCTTCTGACTTGAACCAGTACTGCTGTTGCTACCACTGGTTCCACCCGAGCTAGGCATTGAGCAAAGACTGTTTATAGTTGAGTTAGTCATTACCGTAGCTCCGGTAGAAGCAATCTTAAGCACAGTAATAAAGTCACTTGGATCCAACTCCTTGTACGATAATTCTGATCCCGAGTCCGAGTGGGTACCATGGCTCTGACACTGTTGTTTGTGTTGCTGCTCGACTTGAACCACCGTGATGTGGCCATCGATATGCTTTTCTTGATGGTCATTGGAGAAGCCATTTTGATATTGGTTGTAATCGACAAGCTCAATGGGTGGGACGTATTGATGGGGATAGTGGAAGTGGGCGTAGTTGGCGGGCAACACTTGGTTCAGTGTGACCCCGTCTGAACTATGCCCGTTCATGATCTGGGCCATCCGGGCACAGTTAGAGGCTAGGACAGGTCCAGCAGGGCAGAATGTTGTTTCTCTGGGCTCATCGCTTGGACCATGTGGCACCACAAAAGCTCTGTCAAGAGAAAAATAAAACTATTAGTGGTTGTCTCGAGCAGCATAGTGTTGTTTGCGCCAGTGCGTCTGGTTCTCGAGTGATGGGCACTTTGTCACCAGACACCGCAAACCTGAATACGCGCATGACGTACAAATGAGGAGCTATGCTTGAGAGAAAGAAAACTCTTCTCTGGCATGCTTGACTAAGCGGGAAAATTAAAGATCGATCAGACCGAACCAGACAGACGCGAAGTGCCTCAGTGATCTGATCGATGGGCCTTTGATGGCGCTATCTGGCAGCGCGCCAGAGCAGTACTACTGCTATTCTCCACGATACCCCTCTCTAAACCGGTAATTAAACACCGCTGACTGGCCTTGACCTACCCCTGTAGTAGTGATAGCATTCCCGTGTCACCGGCTCCACCAGCTCACTAAGAAATAGACCATTTTCGGCCACCAGGCCATAATGGTTGTTAGTTCTGGCGATCGTCAGTTTCGCTACCTGCTGCCCGGCGCCATTGAGTGGCGTGCTAGTGAGGTGACAGGAGGTGCCCAGTCGGCTAAAGCTCTATAGCTCGAAGCATGCACCGATCATCGCCATTGCTTGGCGAGGATTATTAGACAGCACGACGTCTCCGGTGACGCCAGTCTAACTCAGCAAACGACCCAATTTGTCGGCATCAATCGCGTTCTCTCTTCAAAGCCATTGATCAATGATCATATGGAGACGATTGGTATCATTAATTTTAGCCATTTTACTATGCTATCTCAAACCAATGAAAGAGTTAAATTGAATCTTAAATCTTATTTTACCATTGAATACTGGCCATTGGACAGAAAGGCGTAAACATGAACCGTGCAGTTGGATCGCGAAGCGCACACACTCGGCACTGCAGTGTATTTGAACAACTCGACTTGTGGCTCAACATCGATAGCCACAATGCAAACACCAACATTGGGGACGGAGAATAGCGTGGGACAATTGATCCGGCGAGAGATAGATAACAGCGTAGTCCACCTTCCAAGCGGTTAGACACAGCACACATACTGACACTCTCTCCATCCGACTGCATTTCGATTGTTGACTGATCAAGCGAAAACATTTCTCAGTAAGGTTTGAGACACAAATATATATCATAGTTAACAAGCCTTTGCTTTCTCCATATCATAGTATACAGACACCTAAAGCGAAATGGCATACCAGTATACTTGTGTATTCTAAAATAGAAAATGCCCAATTCTATAATACAAAATTAAATTATGCAAAAAATGTATTAGCTCTAGTGGAAATCTCAACAAAAGTCTCATTTTGACATCTTATCTAAAGTCTCTTAGAGACTTATGTGAGCGTGTACATGAGATCATAGTGGATCAAGATATCGATGACACCAAGCCCTGGCAGAGGAATTCAATTCTCGAGTCACGCGTTATGCAGATCATTGTCAGTGGGAAAGCGTGTGGACGTGTCGCATGCATGTCAGTGATTAGTCCAGTAATAATTAGTATTCATAATCAACCTTAGCTGTAACAGACATCACTGTCAGTCGACATGTTCATTAGCGCCCAGTTTGCGCTCCACTAAGGTTCTTCATAAAGATGGTTTAGCCTTTAGTTTGCTAGTGGTCCCCTAATGATACGTCTATCAAGAATTAATTTGAACTAAGCATGTTCGGAGTATTCGAGCGTAACTACTGAGAACAAATAATATCTTAACAAAGCCGGCCACGAAAGAATAAATTATGCGAACAATTATATTGTTTGAGTGATTACTGATCAGACATTCTGAACATGCACGTCACACTAAGTGTTACAATGACACATGAACAGCTCCAATGCCAAACAGAGTCTATCTTGACCAGAGACAGGACAACCAAATCAGCAGCATCTACTCAGCAGTCAGATCGAGATGGATCGATCAAACAGGCCGGTTTAGTCTTGTTAGCACATCACCAACGATACAAATGAGAGACAATCAGCGCGATAGCAGAGACATGTCACCGGCAACGCATCAATGTTCACATAGAGCTACCAATCAAGTGCTGCGAAACATCGCCGATGGGAATCAGTCCGTAACGCACCACCGCAGACAATGTTGGTCAAATTAAGCGAAAGTGACGATGGCCAGTGGTCGAGCTAGCGATGATAATAGTGGCAACCCCGGTGCGAAGTCATCCGACCAATGCACATGCCACCGGCCTGGCGATGATGAATAGCATTTCTAAAATAATCGTGGACATTACCGTGACTACTCGGGATAGCACGGGAAATGTACTAACCAGTCAACGGAACGTAGGTAGTCCAGGAACTAGTATGAGGACTATCTCGGTTTGAATAACCTAAATGAACAATGTTAGTTTAAAAGCCAGGATCAATCTAATTGGGCTAAATACTGATTGGCAAATGTGATGTCAGACGCCAATTAACAGTGTCTGCCAGCAGCTGTGGTGATGATAGCACCTCGAACGCACTGGTGATCGGTGAAGATGAGTGAAGCCACTGTGCGTGGCACCGCCAGCCACTTACCAATCACAGCCCTATCGATCCGCCGATGCATCATCGTGCAAACTTCATAAACAAACGACTTTACTTTGCAATCGTGGTTGGTTTAATGAAGTGTTCACTTTACTATCGCACTCGATTGGTTCGCATGATTATTATGTATTTTTTATATTAATATTTTTTTCTGCTCCTGTTCTTTCACTCCTCCCTCTTGCCTGATCAGCATTCAACAGGAAGAATTAGTGCATTGGGTCAAAGCCCATTGAAAGTGAAATTCATAGAGCACAACAAAGGGCCCGAGTCATCTTTTGAGTGAACGAGAGATTATGAGCAAATCTCGTTCGATCACTTTTGTTTTCAATTCAACTCTCTCTCTCCCTCACTAGGAGTGACATAGCAGAAGCGCATCGATCATTAGCATCCTGACCCGAGTTACATTGTTGTATACCACAATCAATCGAGTCAATGGCTGTGGCAGAGTCGCATCACTCGATTTGTTTTGATTGCTGTCGCACACAAGACAAGCATTGAGCTCGGCACCAATCTTTCACACACCACCGGTCAGCTAGACACTAACTCAGCTCGCGACTGAGCAAAAATGATTTTTTAATATTTTCATTGTTCTCAAGTCAGACAAACTAATGGTGATAGTGACCAACGCGGTGCGTGCACTCGACGATTGTAAATCATATTAGCAGCATTTTGACCAAATTTAGTTCCTCGGCTTGCGACTCTACTCTTGTAGAGTAATTAGAGTTGATTAGGACACAAGGCAAACAAGAGGGTCTAATCGGACTCAGTTAACTGGACTCTGGCAGATCAACGAGGCCATTGACTACTCCGACTCCCAGCGAGTCCAATGGGATCACCGACTCTTATAAACAACACTCATGGGCGCCATGAGATCGTTCTCATCGCACCGTGTTCCAGGCAATGAACACCGACACAGCCAAACCTCGAAACAATGCAAATTCTGCCAAACAATGGGCCCATATATAGCCGAGCGCCAATGTAAAGTTTGTTTTGACTCATCTCGCGTCACATCAGCTGATGGTTCACTTCATCTCCACAGTCTAGCTTGAAGTTCCCACCGTTCACGATGCGGTCTGAGAACCTTCGAGCAAGCTAGCCGCTGCTAACAAGTCAATTGACCAGTGGACTCTAAACCTGATTTAAAAGTGACTTGGGCAATGATAAAGTGCGAACTCGTAAGTGCTTGTAATTAGCCCTGATAGTCGGGTAGTTGTGGCACGTCACCAGGGATATGAGTGCGGGCCGTCAGGTGAATGCCAGGCAACGATCACATGACCAGTCGCCAAGTGACTCGGCCCACGCAACAGTGCGGCCATAACTCAAATTTTATTTACCACATCGAGCGATTCTCGCGTTCAGCAATTCACCTGTTCCCGCGTGTCCTTAAAACCTGGCTATGCACGCCGCGTTGCCTTATTATCGCACCGCGCTCAGGGGTCAAAGTTCAAGGCTGGGAGTGCGTGTGCTGGGCGGCATTGTTGAATGAGGCGGCAACGAGAAGCATGGAAATAGTGTAGAATGGCTGCCGGCATGACCAAGCAATCTATCTAAGCATCGACAATTAGCAATCTAAACAACGAGCCCGACTAGAACTGAGACCAAGAAAGCTAGTGGGCGAGGGCAAGCGAGGAAGAGAATTGGCCATGGTGAGACACGGATCTGGCTAGTGCGAGAACCTGTCTCGCTTGTCTCTGCCTCTGCGCCGCGGCACAGTTCGTCTTCACTGCGAATACCACCTTTGACCTACCACCCGCTCGTCGACAGTAAGATTTCAATTATTCTACTACTCGTGCGCGGCGCGCTGAGTGGCCTACACCATCAATCTCGAATCTATCGATTCTGAGTCTACCACCATCCGATACTGAACAAACACGCCGAAAACTAGTGATAGCATCGATCAGGCTTGAGATGCGGCATTGTTTGCCGCGAGATTAGTGCCAGCATGCCGGTTCATTCGCCTAACAAGCCAACCGAGGGTTATTCACCCTTGAAGCGAGCACGCTTGATGGAATCGTTGCCGCATCGATTGGCTCTATTGCCAATGACCGGGATTCATCTCACTCCACGACAGGACATCATTAGTGGTGGGAAAGTGCAGGACGAGTGGAGCGAAAAGTTGGCGCCGGCACAGGCTCATTGTGATACCTACAACAACCATTGGCTACACATGCAGAGTAAACAGTGAAGGCTGTGAATCCTAGGCTCAACTCGTGAATCCCACACTATTTGAATCTGTTTTACGAGTATTGTACTTCAAACCGGACGAGAGAGAGGGAGAGAGAAATATAAACCGACAGAGAGACAGAATGAATTGCGGCACGGAGGCGTTTGAGGCAAATATTACCATGACAAGCATGGCTACGGTGACGGATGGCGAGTTACTTGGTCAACAGATCCATTTCATCTCTTGCTTAATAAGGGAATAACATAAATACGACTCAAATCTGTTTTAATCAGTGATTCAAGTAGCATCGAGTCAGTGAAAACTAGTCACCCACCTACCAAGATTGAGAATCTAAACCGGCCTTTTAATGCGAAACACTAATGGCTCCATCAATGGTCATAATTAATAAAGTGCTCGTAATAACTTCACTAATGACTTCATTGAAACCTCGTATGTCGAGAAACTTTGAGAGTGTGACAATGATGACGGGAGATGCCACCGCGTGTTTTAGGATTCACCTATGTCATTTATACATGTATCGCCGAGAATAAAGTCTCCAATTAACACTTGATAACTGATGACCCATTTGACCCTCGAGAAAGCTTTTGTTTCTCTTAATATAAAATTTAATCAGACCTCGAATAGATTTAAGGTTGCTCATCAGATCAAGGAGAATCATGACAAATCAGTCGAGTCGTGATAAAATACGGAATCGAATTAAGCAAACGGCTTACTTTTGAGCTTTAAAAAGTAAACTATAATTGAGATGGCATTTGCGATCGAATGCGACCAATATAGCAACACAGGTAGCGCGGTGTGTTATCGCTTCAAACCGAATCACAGCACGGATGACAGCCCGATGGCCAGTGGACATTTTAGATCACGTCTGCCTGGTGGTTACAAAATAGCATTCAGCTAGAGAGGAGTGAGATAATGCGACGATAAGGACGCAGTAGCGAGTGGATTGACTGGTCAGTGGACGCTCAATCAATCAGACCGGTGACCGGTACGAGCGCCATCGGCAGGATCATCGGCCAAACAAGGTCAGTAGTTCAGGTAGACTGTACGCGCTAGCCGACTGGACAGCGCGAATTATAAAACAAACTTGGAGAAGTAGACTGAATTGAAACGAACTTCCAATTCGATAATGATGAATTAAGCCGGAGTATAGGATGATCATCGCTCTGCCGCGAGTGGGGTATATCGGATCGAGTTAGATCAGTAGGACACGATTAGCCTCTCTCTCTCTCTCTCTCTCTCTCTCTCTCTCTCTCTCTCTCCCTCTCTCCCTCTCTCTCTCCCCCTCCCTCCCTCCCCCCCTTCCCCCCCCCC
>WURS02424788.1:0-16423 GCA_011762765.2 Rhinocypha anisoptera
CACCCGAAGAGACACCTCCCAACCAACCCAACCCCGGGTAACGGGCGTTGGTGGGTGTCAGAGGACGCGTGGGAGGGATTCGCGAGAGTGAACCCAACGGCGACCCGTCAAACGTTTTCTCGGGGGACCGAGCTATCACGGGTGCAAGGGGGGAGGGCAAGCCACCCGGGTCCCCTTTATCGGGTCGGCCACTTTGTGGCTGTGTCGCTTCTTGACGGGTTCAGTGGGGCCCGTTGGTCCTTTCGTGCGAGTGCCAGGGGTTTGAGAAGGGGGGGAGGGGCTTCCTCCTGTCCCCGCTGTGGTTCAGGACCCGGCGCCCCTAGGCGCCACCCGGCCACGGTCCCTGCTCACTGGGGGTCAGTGACAATTCAGAGAGGAATATCTTCCGCCCATTAGTCTACGTTTGAGAGCCGGGATAGTCCTGCCCCGTGCAAGACACTATGGGAAACCTCTTTAATATGTGGGGTGTGACTCTGAATGAGGGGTTTCCAGCTTTATCCTAGCACCCAAGTGGTCGAAGCCTGGCCGACCCCTCACGGCCAGAGAAGCCCCTTCGGGGCGGACCCGACTCGTTTTGGGTGGACTGTTATGACTCTCTCTCTCAAAATTAGCCAGCGAGCACATTACTCACTAGGCTAACCCGGTTGGCAGAAGTAAGAGAATACCTACAATATTTTTCTATGCTCTTGATATAAAGTAATGTTAATTTTCTAAGTTTCCCAAAACCATAAAAACAAGTAACTGTTGTGGAGTATGAAAATGTTAAAATTAATTACCATATTTCTCAGTCTATAAGACACTTTTTTCTCCAAAATGTGCTATAAAATCAGTCTGCGTCTTTTGTGCCAGTGCTTATTATAGGCCAGGAAATATGGTTTTAAGTTTTTTTTTATAAATTCTAACCTGAAAAATCAAGGTGTGTCTTATAGGCTGGGAAATATGGTAATAGCCTTTTTTCTTCTCATGAAATCATATTTTTCCTACACCCTCCAATCTACCAGGACATGTAAATTTGAGTGCAACTGACACTATGTCCAATCCCTTTGCACATGTGGGTTCTGGATCATATGAGCAGTCTCATAAGGAATATTGAGATTAGAATTCCATAATCTCAAGCCTTTAAATTTCAACCATCACCTGGCCAACTAAGTATGATTACACTCCTCTGCAATCCCCCAAATGAAAACCTAAAATGGTATGACGTTTGACTTTATACCTCTGATGGGGGGGAAGGGCAGGGACAAAGTCAATTGCCTGATATACATAGGGAAATGGTGTGGAAAGGGTACTATCTTTGGCAGCAGATTGATATGGACCAAGCTGGCTGAATCAAGCCCTGTCTTTTTCATGCATGGTGTGCTGAAATGTTGACTCTGAAACTTGTCTTCTAAAATTCTGCTGAGAAAACTTTGCCTACCTAAACTGACCTATCCCTAACTACTGATTGCAACTATGTTGACAATGATGATAGTCTCTTGCAATATCGGTCTCCGTGTGATTTAGGCTGAGCACTAATATGTACTTGACCTCTTTTTATACTGTAATTGGTGTAAGAATACTACCGGTACCAGTGAAAACTAACTTTTCATAGGGAAAGGCACTGTTTTCCCTCATTTTCTGTCCACATTGGTTAAATCAAACAACCTGGGCTACAAAGTGACCTTAGTGTAGGACCCTGCCATTTGGTTACACCGCATCTCACACTTCAGCTGTTTCCCCATTGCAAGCCATTCCTTGTTGAGCAGTCAGAGACAGAGCGCATTGTTACAAGAGGATAAACTCATCCTTAGCCAAACTAAGTTTAATATGATTTCTTTTTCTGTTATCAAGAGCATGTATCTCTCTTTGTCAGCAAGTTATATTTATGTTACTCTATGTATTATAGAGTGATAACTGGAAGATTGTTGTTTGAATTTTTTTGTAATAGTAGTACTTGCTCCTTCATTTAATCAAACACTTTCTGAAGTTAAGGCATTTCGTGTCATCTATCTATCTCACGATCAAGTGAAACTCAGCAAACTATGCAATTACCATCGCAATGGAAACCAATCCTCAAGATACTTGTAGGGAAAAGGAAAGGCACCCAAATGGCAGCCAACTAATCAGAGCCCACCCGAAACCAGTTCCGAGTGTATATAAACCCACCAATTCTTGGCTATAGCATTCACCCTGAAGATGATAGAGGTGTTAGCCTTCATCAGTGCTTATCAAGCCTTGGACCCACTGGAAAACCTGAGAATTCTCCCATCAGCCTCTTTGCCGGGAAAACCTGAGACCCTCAAATTTTTATCTAATGCATTATGACCACTGCATAACACTATACACAAAAGTAATGAGCTAACTTTAACTTGGTTTCACGTTAACAAAATGAGATATAAAAAATGTGGTTTTAAAATATTTTTTACTAACATTTATATAACTGTTTCAAACTTTTTTAGTCCATTTCAAAAATGCCATTTCTAAATATTTTTTATTTATATGTATAATATATATAGATTATTTATATAAAGATATTCCGTTTTCTATCACAGGAATGCAATTCTCTTCTGGCAACACTTAAGAGGTATCGAAAATAAAATTGTATTCAATTTTTTCCAAATTTTTCAATGATCCCTTGAAAGCCCTGTAAAATTCAGGCTTGGTCGCCACAAAAAAATAAAAGTTAACCCCTGCAAGGCTCGAACCCACATCCCATAGGACAATGATCCTACACGCTACCCCAGAGCCAGTGAGATGTCTGATTTGAATGGAAAAGTACTGCTGACTCTGCCATTGACTTCCACCTTGCACAGAAATATGTACATATCTTTATATATGCATGTGTGTTCATAAATATTATTGGACATGATTGCATTGTCATTCAGTTCTGAGTTATGTGTAAAGTTCCCAGTCTCTAGCTCATAGGGAAGTTAGTTTAAAATCTATTCCCAACTTTCACCTGAACAAATAAACAATCAAACAAACTGACAGATAAGAAAGAGAGTTAATAAAAACGTGATAATAAATGAGGGCATGCACACTCTTGAATCTTATGTACCAAACACTTTGGAACGTGTGAAAGACGTGAAACATTTTTACCCAGACATTCGATTTTGAGTGGGTAACACCTTACCTGAACTTTGGCCAAATGCCTTAGCAGTCTTAGTATGAATGGAACATTCCTTTCATCTGGGAGAGGATCTTCCATGACCCTCCACGTTGTAGAGTCACCAGGTGAATCCTCAGCATCATCGTCATTGTCATCATCCAAATCCCATCCACAATAGAGGCCAGAGAGCAAAGAGTTGTATATTCCTGTGAGCGCTTCGGGTGGCATTAGGGGGACAGTTGCACCCATCACTGAACCCACCCCGCAGGCAGTACTACCACCTTAAAATTTGAAATCAAATATGATAAGAGGCATGAATGCACCATGGTATCAAGACATCTTTTGACAAATCATGCTAAAAAAAATCAAGCAACTTGGTTGAACTCGTGTCTAAACTATTTTCACAAAAAGTATTCACAGTGAGTACACCAAAAGCATTGGAACACTAAATATCGCCCATAATTAAATATGAAAAAAAGTCTTGACATATTTGTTCTAACATTTCAGCTCTCACGGAGTAACCTCTTCAAAGTATTTTCTCATATCAGCTGACCTTTTATCAAGGTAGATTCACCATAGATACTTTTAATGTGCAATCCAGCATCAAAATAAAACTGATATATAAATCTATTAATACATTGAAGTCATGTGTTCAATGTGTACGTGTAATATGTGTAAATGTTTAGCCTTGCTGAAATTTGTATCATTTTGTAATAACATAAAACCACCTGGTGAATGTGTCAACTAGCAGGACTACAATATGCAATATGCTACAATGCACAATATTACAGTACCATAATGGATCAATTTCAAATTTTTAAGACTAAATTATTGTTATTTCTGACTACCCTCAATATCAAGAAATAGCTCCACAATCAAAGTGGGTGAGAGCTCTTGGGTGGCTGGTCAAAATATACCTTTTTCTAAAATTTACAAATATAAAATTTACCATCACAAGAAGAATTGGAAGAAACTGAAGAGTTAGATGATTGACTCTTTGAACCACCAGTCGGTTGTGATGCTGCAGACAGGCAAGCGGCAAGAAGCCGGGGCGATGAGCGCAGCACATGAAGGAAATCCCCATACCGCAGACACTCCTTTAATAAAGAAACAAATTAAAGTTAGATCAGGAACAACTTAATATAATTGCACCAAGAAAAACATAGGTATTATTTCCAGAATAGAACAGTATAAATTCTTGAAGTACTGTATATGAACCAAGTCACACAAAAACAACAGAGGCACATGAGAAATTTATATTATTTTTACAGGAAAAGAGTAAATAGCTAGAATTGCAGTGAAATACTGCCTAACTGCATACTGAAATGTGACTTACCTAATGAGGATAACATCAAAGGTGAATGCCACATATTTTTTTAAACAATTTTTCCCTACCTTTCAAAACAAACTTCTACTCTATCACACTCAATGGCTCTAGAACAATTCAATATATACTCGAAATAAAAAACATTTGGTTTAATTCCACTTAATGTATTCTCAAACTCTACCAATTTCAACTTCCACAGGTCATTTTCAAGAGGTAAAATAAAAATATTTTAATACATTAAAATACATAACACATTAAAACATAATACAAATAAAAATCATTTTTCCTCTTGAAAATGACCTGTGAAGGTTGAAATCAGTAGAGTTTAAAAATACATTCAGTGGAATTAAACCAAGTGTTTTTTTAATTTCGATCATGTTGATATTCCACTAGGTAACCTTGCCCACATTGATTTCAAAGTAAATTATGAAAGTTGATTAGCATGTCTTCCACTATCAATTGCAATATCCTGTTTTCAATAAAAATGCATGAGTAATGGATACTTCCTATAGAAATGGCACTGACAAGAAACAGATTGATAGTATGAAAGGAAAATGTGTCTTTTGGTTCTAGAGGTTTTTATACATAGTTTCATTTTCCTCCACACCACACAAATTATAATATTTTCAAGCAATCAAAGAAACCAATGGCTTTATTATACCAGTAATTACTTTCTGTAACATCATCTATCCACTTAATTTATTTGAAAGTACTAGGCAGTAAAGCTTCATCCATGAAATAAAGCTTGAAAACTATATTTAATAATGAATAATTTTTTACACTTAAAAATTACCTGTACTCCAAGTACTTTGTGTCCATCAATAAAACGTGTGGAATCCAAATGCCTTGCTCTCCTAGTGCAGACATAGGGTGGACAATCTGGATGTGACAAGATTAGCCGTCTTAAATTCAGCCGTTGTTGGTTGAGAATCCAAATAAGCTGTGCTAGTCGAGTGGAAGCTTGGGACACCTAGTTTAGAATAATTAACACAAAAATAGAACATTAACAAGACATTATTTTTTTTGTGAACACCCATATCTACTGACTACATATTTTAATCCAACTATCACATAGAAAACATTTCAAAATCTGGTGCAGGATAATGTAGATGATGATCATAGCATCATTTTATACATTCTATTGTGAGAGAGAGGTTGTGGTAGCTCAATGAGTAGAGAACTTGGCTATTGTATGGGGGAGGACAGGTTTAACTACTAGTTAAGCCTCTGGATGCTTCCAACTAGAATACACTGGGAGATTTACTGGGAACCAGATCTTCCTGAGAAATAGCAGGCATCACACGGAAAGGAACATAGCCTCCACCCTGATATGTGAAATTCATATGCTGTTGAGCTTAGTACTATGTGATCACTACCCTCACCTATCAAACCGACCATAGGGTTAATTACTATGGTGGTATTATATAAGAGAAGTCTTTGTAAAGAGAAACTTCAAACTCTAACGACTGATTCTGTGAATTAAATATATGAAGAATCTGTGCAATTTTACAGGCATTAGAATGAAAAAGATGTATATTCACTGAAAGGAGATTGGAAATAAAATATATTTAGAATGTCATGGTACAATTAAATAATCTTTAGTACATAAAAAATATATTTCAACTCTTTGTGAAAAATGCAGCTTGGATAGGTTTCTGAACATGGACCTTGAACCTGTATACGATGCAGTTTCAGGCATAACTTTGTGGAAGTCCAACATACTAGGAGTAATTGAATTGACTGCATAGCAAGGCTACATCATCAGGTGGTGATGTAGCCTTGCTACGAAACCATGGTCGTGTTTAATAAATTATTATGTGGAAACTGAGAAGTCAATTCAATTACTCCTTGAACCTGTATATTAATTTTACAGACCATTATGCTACTCAAGACTCAATTATGAAATTCCTTGAATAATTATAATCAATTTAGCATATCCAGAAGAATATTTTGCATCCTGATAGTTATATGCAAAACATCTGTAATATGTAAAGAGATAAAATGGCACGATGAACATCATTATACCAAAATCAGCCTCATCTACTAAAAAAATTAATCCAGTGGCCTTAAACCTTCACATAGCATGATATTTTCCATAAGTTTCCACTCATAGGAGATCAAATTATTTGTGTAGAAGTCTTCACGTTCTTAAGTTTTTAATTTACCTATAAACTATTATACCATGAATGTTCCTCTTTATATTTACGAATTAATAACTACTAAATTATGAAAATTATAACTTTATTTCCTATTGCAACACTATACCCACTTAAAATTAAAGTAGTTGCCCCACTGGAAAGGCTGTTAAGTGAAGTAGGCTTTAAAATTCATTGTGATTCATAAAAGATGTAGCTATAAAAGATTGGCTGATATGAAATTTAAAACCTGATTTACAGCCTGAGCGATGTTTTCTTCTTTTGGTAATTTCAGTTACATTTTAAATCACTTTTCATGAAGAATGATTCGCTTATTCATTACCATTTTTCAATAACAAAATTTCTGGCATATTAGAATTCACTAGATATAAAATAATGTCATGCATAATATATATATATATTTATCAGTAACATCATTTATAATTATGAATAAGAGCAATCACAGGTTTTTACGGTATAGACTTGCAATAATTTAATTATAGATTTAACTGCTTTGGGTTGAGTAGTAGGAAAAGGGGTAGTTTTGGTATTATATTCATAAATGTCATCAAAAAGAACTCAAAAATAAAACATTAGTGACTGAAAGTGCCATTAGTTTTAGCATGGTCGTGTATCAAAACGATTTCAAAAAGTTCTTAAATAATTCCAGGTTTATAACATAGGGATACATGTGGATGCATTATACAGAGGTCAGGGAAACAAGGCGGTGAAAAAATAAAATACAACAGTTACCTACTATCAGCTAGGAATAAATTAATATTTAAAAGAAAATATTATATGAACGTTTATTTAATACTCTACAGAGTTATTTATCTTTATACTTTAAAGAAAGAAAATATATACGTCATTACAGGCATAAGTTATTCCGGTGAGTATATAGGAAAAAAACGTACCTCTTTATTGAGCGTTCTTAAGTTCTGCTGCTCCGAAGCTACAAAGAGTTTTTCATGCCGCAAATGATTTGCAAGCTCGACAATTTCCCATTGTAATGAAACCATTTCGATTTACTTCTTCAAACTGTGTTCTTAGCTAAAATTGGACAAAAAAGAAGTCAAAAAAACAAAGCGCAAATTTAACTAATCCGAACAAAAAAACGGACTCTTCCAGAAAAACAAGATTTTAAGGGTACACAATTTCCACATATAACCCAAGGCCATATAGGGTGTTATTTTCATGAGATTACGCTTATCAACAACACAAGCGCACGCCCACTTCTTTTTCCAGGATATGGAACATATTATTTACCGTGATAAACTTCAATATTCATTATTTGCATTTAAAATATTATGAAAATAAAAATGCTAATACATTTGGAATCACAATTAATGTAAATATCCAGTTGTCATACAATTAATTAGAAGTGTATGGTAAAATAGATAGCAAAATCTTATTACGTCGTCCGTTTCCTGTTAGTCATTTCAATGCCAAGAAACATAAATGAAAAAGTTCACTTACATACGAAGACGGATTAAGTTCTGTTCCTATATAAATAGTGACTATGTGCAATACGAATTTCCAGCAACACGTAACAATGTTATAGCAGTCGTATTTAGCAGACGGAATGAGGGTACCAAGTACATTGAAAGGTTATAGCCATTTTGACAACGAATCGAAAACACTTTGACAGTTGTGTACGATCATAATCGATTATTCCACTTTCGATTCGGCCGATGGAAGCATATCGATAGTTTCGGTACGGTTTTCGAATGTTTATTGTGTAAAGTTGCTATTTTATACATTTCCTGACTCGTTCTTATTTATTGAAAAATTCGCAAAGAAGATAAATTTAGTAAGTTTAACTGATCAAAAATCTCTCTATCTGTTGATCGGTGAAGAAATTTGCTTAGTATTTCTTGGAACCTAAAAGGGTATCCGTGCCAGATTTTTTGGCGCTCTTTAGTTAACCAAAAACCACAGTAAGATTGGTATGTTTAGTGAGGGTAGAGCTCACCTGGTACTAAGCCCACGGCGTGTGGAAATTCACACATCAGGGTAGAGGGGTCAATTCCTTTCCCTGTGCCGCCTGTGGTTTCCCACGATGTGGTACCCGAAAAATCACTCAGCTTGGGTTTAGTTGAAGGTGTCCGGAGCCGTCAACGGGTCCGAACCCGGGGCACCCGGTCAATAGCCAAGCACTCAACCCACTGGGCTAACACGACCTCTCTTTAGTTAACAAGGTTCTTTAATTGTGTATTAATTACATTTAAGGAAATTGAGAGTCTTAAATATTTTAAATAATATTCTAATTTGACTAATTATTATTCATAGTTGATACATTTTGGTGAATATTCAGTTTCGATCATTATAGTTCTACTACTATAATAATACCTGTAATTGATTGTAATGGATTATTTTGAATTTTAAGATTCTGAATAATGCCAGTTTGATTTAGTTGAAGTCTTAAGTCTTTAAGAAATATTTAGAATTCCTATTTTAGCATATGTTTACCTTTACGTTGAATTTTATTTATCAAATCTGTGGAGTGCAAACTTGTCTCATTTATGTAAGCGACCCGTAAAAATTGTGTCACCCCTTGGAAATTTCTTTCTTGTATTACTATTACTGGTACTAATATGTAACAGCAACATACTTGTTAGTTAGTAATGCAGAAATATTTTCTATTCAGAATATTTCAATATTCTTAATTTACATGTTGTATCTTTGATGAAAGTCCGATGAAATTAAATTTTTGGATGGTTTCTGCTTGATCCACTAGTTAAACACAAAACTTGATGTGGCACTGCTGTTCCAAATGCATGGTCACTATAATGAAAATGAGATGAATGAGTGTTGCACTGGTAATGGGAGCTCAAAGACTTTTCTACTGTTGTAAAATACTTTTATATGATGTGTTTTTCGACCCACTGAATCATCAACAGGTAAAAGATAAGAAAATGTTTTGGAGTAAAGTGTTTAATCTCGAGGCTAGTTTTTGCAAAAATAAGGATCTCATCAAACCCCCTCCATCGTTCAGATGTGTACAAAGTGTTTTGTAATGACTGTGATAAGTGTTACATTGGTCAAGCAGAAGAAACGTTGCCATTAGATTTAAAAAATATAAGAGGTGTTGGACAATACCTGTGTATATTCCTCCCTTTTAGCTAAACAACTCATTGAGACTTCATACAAGTGTTACATCCAATTTAAGACTCTCCACTCAGAACTGTAAGGCTCCAGATTGGACATTTTTGAATTGTTAAAGATGAACACAACTCATTGTTGAATGACTAACTTTTTGTTTGCCGTTCTCCCTTCTCTATATCCCTTTCCCAAAACGTAATGACACCTTTGCTTTGACTGATTCACCTACTTGCAGTCACATATTTCTGCTGCTTTCCTCCACCTTGCTTGTTCCATAATCCCTTCCACCTCCTCCCACCCCTTTTCTTCCTCCTCTTTCTCTTTCCCCCCAGCTCCCCCTTTCTCCCTTTCCTGTACTGTTTCTGACTATGTGTACTTGGTATTCAACCATTTTATTGCTTCTAACTCGAAGATGACTCATTAAGATGAAATGTACATCATATTAAAGTGTTTTGCAATAGTGGTAATGTGCAACGTCTTTTGGTTCACATTATTGAGTTCCTTCCTTCCACCATAACAATCCTGAATGTGAATTTTTTAAAGTGTTGCACTGCATCACATCACTCTCTGGGAATTAGGTAATGATGCAACTGGAAGCAATGCGAGATATAGAAAATTCTCATTTATGTTACTTGAAAGTTATGTTTATATATTTTTTCCTTGTTTATATCATCACTCATTTGCACTGAAAAAAATGTTGGACATGTTTTGTAAAGATAATGTATCAGGATGAAAATAAAATATGACAAAAAGAAAGTAATGCAGTTCTCAAAAAAATACAAGGATGAAGTGAAACATTATAATGGGGGAATATAAATCAGAGAGGATGGATCATATCTGTTACATTTGGGCACCATAGATTAGATGAGCGAAGAAGGTGAAGTGAAGAGAAAAGAGAAAAATTATAATTTTTTGGGCATGGTATTGGAGGATAGGAAGTTGTTGAGAGAATTATGGAGAAAGTAGAAAAAATGGATGAGAAAAATGCTAAGGGGTAATTGGATGTTGAAGAGAATCATAAAAGATGCAATTTTGGGAAAGCAAGGGTGAAATAAAGTGGAATATAATTATTGTGAAACAAAGCTTCAATAGACTTCAGAATTTCTTGTTATTTTTATAAGTCTCTGATAACTCATATTTTCAATTAATGGCATCTATTGAAATTCCACCTTTGACTAGTGGAACCATAGTATATGGTGATGATTAAAGGTTGATGGGATGCTGAGTGTGTTGGAATGAAAGTTGGGAAAGCAAGGCAGAAAAAGAAGAGTTATCTTTTGTATTGTGAAGGAAGGCAGAAATGTTGTGGAAGCTAAAGTAGAATATTTTATATCAAGATTAGATAGGCCATTCAGAATTTATAGGTGATTAGATGTCTCCAATCACTTGTGAAAGAAAGTAATAATATCTGTTAAGAATTTATCTTTTACTTGTGTAACAATTATAATTGTGACAAAAAAATGAAGAACTCTTGAAGTGACTTTTCTTTATTTATTCCTGTAAGGTTGAGATACAATACCTTTCTTTCTATGTTAATGATATATTTTTTTGAGAACTGTATGAAAATAATTTTTCCCAGCAAACTACCATAAGAAGTAGAAGAATCTAAGGACAAATTTTAGTTATTTAAAAATTATTAAATGAAACTACAATGATAATTCGAAATTTCCACAAAATATGGTTGGGCATCCTAGAATACTCTTTGAAATTTGCTGGCCTCCAAGTGTGCAGTCATTAATTTTTAACTAAGGACTAATATAATCGGTGATTGCAACATGAAAAATTTCTATTTCTATATAACAGAAACAACATTTGAAGATTGAGATGAGGAATAACCCTTAAAAATGATCAACAAATCAATTCATGGCCAAAGAAGATAAATTCTTCTTCGTGGAATGAAGAATCTTTTGATGTAAGTTAACAGCAATGATCACTTTTGTTGCATTATTTGCAAGATTTTGAATTTTTTCTTTTGAAATTTTCTTTGTTTGTCTTTAGAGACGTCAGAAATTCTGTTAATAATAATAACACAGACTAGAGATAAATCTCCCATTTGATGAGAAAAGTTTGCTAGAGTCCAAATGGCGTGCTTATCACACTGCCAGCTAAAAATTCAGACCATGGGACAAGAGACTTCCATTATTATAAAAGCGCATGTACTGCAGAATTTTCTTTATTTTGGAATATCTGAGTTTCTCATACCCAAGTTCTTGGACAGATTTAAGTTTTATTATTATTAAATAAATAATTTAGTAAAAGATTGTTTACTTCCCATGAATTTACAAAGGATTACATGCACAGTAGAGTATTTATAAAGAAAAAAAATTTTTGAGAAATTTTGTTTTAATTAATTGCTAATGTGGGAGGTCTTATAATTAGAGTAATATGAATGCTTTTGTAGATACATAATTATATTTACCTGGGTTTGAAAGGTTGTCTCTAAGTCTATCAATTTTAAATGCTTGGGTAACATTATAGATTTGCGTTATGATGTGACACAGACTTTTTATTAGTGAGGAATAAGAATTGTTTCTTCTAGTTCACTGTTTCTTCTAGAATTAATTATTACATTTTGAGGGTAAAGTACTAGTATTCTTGTTTATTAAAAATTAATAATATGAGGACATCTTAACATAACTAAGGACCTCCAATATTAGGAGATAGAGGAGGGTTAGTAAATTGTATTTTATGAGTAGTTGATTACAGGAGACTGGTCCCCTGATTACAGCAATTTCTCTAATTGCTTCTTTCTGTAGTTTAAAAATATAGATATTATGGATGGGTAGGATTATACCATATAGATTCTAGGAGAAGATATACACCTATATCAAATATAGCACACTATAGTTAGTGTATATGGATAGTATTGTATTGATTGATACACAAGTTACTGTACATTTATCTTGATTTTGCAATTTGTACAGTTTGGTTGTCAATGATTATCAGTGATACATATAGTACAGGTGGACATGCTGACTAGTGTGCAATCTGGGATATTATGCCATCCAGAATACCATAGAATACTTCCTACTGTAGGTTTCCGAAAATATGAGTATGATATACTGGAGCATAACATATACAAATGGTTTGTGAGATTTGTCCTCTTCACAGTGAGCTACTGAAAATAAGCGTAGGACACTGAATCCTCTTCTGTCATGATTGAATTATCATAGAAGATCTATTTACATGTTTCATTTCAAGCAGATTATGAGTCACTCAGTCACTAGACTCACTTGCTGGCTGGGTTAAACTTGTGGGTACTGTGTCCACCTGCTATCTCAAAGATTACAGGTTCGAGTCCCACTATGATCATGGATGTTTTTAATTGTAAGTTTGCGGAAAAAAGTGAAATGTAAGAGAGGAACATGTGATTCTAATTTCATCTGGAGAAAAAAGTCATTGCTATTGTTATTACTGTTTCCTTCGTAACTTGGTTAGTGTCAATTGACAAGCAAGATACTGTACACTTATCTTGCTTGTCAATAGCCTCCTTGCCTATGTAGATAGGCGCTAGCCTCTTCACCTCACAGCTTCTTCCAAACAGGCTTTCTTCTGTGGTTCAGCCATGTCAGATTTCTTTCCCCCCCAGGTAGGCTTAGGTTTTAAACTTGTGGTGGTTAAACTTTGTTTTTTCACGTCGGTTTCCTAGTTTCAGCTGGTTTAGGTCTAATCGCCATAAGACTGAAACCTGGGCCAAAATCTGGATTGGTTTGCAAGTGTTTTTTTTTACGTGATTGAATTGATAGTTATTTGATTAGCATAACTCACTAATTTTTCTGCACCTATTTAAGTTTTACTATCATTGATAGACATGAAAAAGAAGAGGGAGTACAATACTGATTTTTATGATAATTTCTTCTTTCTTAGAATTGTGGTTCATGTGTACATGCTGCTTCTAAGTCATTGCAGCATTTTAAATGGGCCTGGTATTTTCTGTTTCTAATAAACAGCAGCCATTAACTCATGCTTGGTACAATTCTTTATCTAAAATCTGATGGTGACAGAGTCTAAGGTGTTGGACATATGTGTGTATCCTAAAGTGATACAAGGACAACATTTTTATCAGTAGAATTGAAAAAAGGACCGTAATGGCTTGAAAATTGCCTTGATAGTTGATTTCCCTTTTGAGAAAGTCATAATGTTTTGAAAAATTATATAATACTTTTTACTTCTACTTTTAAATATTACCTTGGAAGCCACGGTAAGGGCATGTGGCAGTGGGTGAGCCACTATCATACATTCACATGCACTCCAAAATGCTAATTTTTAGGAGTCATACATTATGCACAGAATGAAGCCACTCACATGAAAAACATTTTAGGAAAACACCATCCACATCATGCGAGACAAATTCAGACTGCTCACAACAAACAAGCATGTAAACAACCAAAAATGCCATCACATAATGCAAGGTCCAAAGAGGAACTCTCCTCCTTTTAAGGCACTTCTAAATAAACAATGCATTTCAACGCATGACTAACTCCCTTACCTGTGGGGACAATGAAGTGTTTGTGTGACCAAAATGGGGGAGGTAGGGACGAGGTACTCCCTCTCGCGGTGAGATGGTTAGGGTTATGATGTAACAAACAAAGAAACAGATGTAACATGAGAAAAAAGGATATTATGGAAATGGGTCTGGAGCTTCCTGGTTCATTATAAAAGTTTACCCTCTTGCTTCAATTAATTTGAGAGAGTTGATATAATGGATAAAAAGGAAAGTAGAAGGGTATTAAAATGAGGATTTTTTTAAAATTAAAAGATGAGAAGAACAAAAAATATATCCTTGCTCCTAGCCTATTTTACAGAAGAAAGAAAGAGCAACCAGTGTTTATTACACTTATAGGCCCTGAGAAAGCTTTTGGAAATGAGGTTTTTAAAATAATGATCTAAAATCGGAAAATATGACTGATTTAACCCTATGAGTGCCACCAATTTTTTTGTGGTTATTCCCAAAGCACCGTGGATATTTTGGTAATTTCTGTATGCATTTATTTAAAATATCACTATTTTTTTATTATTACTATGTTTCATGAATTCTTCTGCTTTCAAAGGAAATACTCCTTAATGTTTTTCAATAAAAATCCATTGTTATTTCGGATGTATTACATTGTTCTAATTTTGCCCTTTGAGATCAATACAAAGATATGTATATCATTGTGTGGCACTCAAAGTGTTAAATTGACTGAGTGTTCAATAATTATCTTATATATTTATTAAACTATTTATTTTTCATAATTGTATTACATATTTTATGTACGTTTATATAGTGACAAGATCTATTCCAGTGTATATCTAAGCAATGTTCAATTAACTATTGTTATTATAATGTAGAGTATTTTAAAAGAAATCGGGATGAACACCAATGAAAGGAGATGTCATGCAGAGAGAACAGGTGATGGCAAAGAGCAGAGAAGAATCAAACTTTGGAAAGGAATAGGGTAGGAAGCCTAATTGGTTTTTACTGTTGATCTATTATGTGTGTATTGAGATGTCATTTAACAAGTTCATTTAATAAACTGTAGGAAATATAGTAATAAATGGAAAAAGGATGGATACACCTCAATACACATAGCAATTATTCCAAAGCTCATGGATGTTTTTAAAGCCATTCATTGCATCCACTGATTTTCAGATGGCAGTGAAACCTTTATATATAGAGGTGATTTGTGACATAAGTGAGTAGTATACTCAAATATTAAATGGCCATGGTCCATAAGAGATGTTACTTGGATGATATATGAGTCTATCCTAGGGTAAGATGCTTGGAAATCCTACAAAATCCTCTGAAAGTACCACGACTTGTTGAGAAGCTGTCACCAAGCATTAAGAATCCAACACCCAGAGGTAGGAGCATCAGCCCTTCTTTATGTTAGTGAAGAAGGAGGCCATAGTGATCATACATACGACATATCTTGCAGGTCTGGTAATAGTTACTGTAAGTACTGAAGTACTGTGATGTGGAAGGCAGTTGGAAATTACTGGATATTCTCCAGATGGACAGCAGCTCAACAATTTCTCCTCCATAATGGCATGATTTGAAATATTCTTCATGTAAAATAGTCCTTCCATTTAGATCTCTCAGGAAGGAGTACTCGAGGACAATATGTTATAAAACTTTGCAAAAATGTTAGAAGCTGGACAGGTGACACCATTCTATTCAGTATTTTATAGAACTTAAAGATGGTACTCCATAGAATGAGATTAAAGATCTCAGAAATCACCAAGATGAGGTGGCCTGAAGAAGGTTTGGTGTGCTGTTTACATGATTCAAACGTGTTGTGTCAGTGGAAAAACAGGAGTGTGTGTATTGATGTTGAAGAAAGTGAGAGTGAATGCCTTACTGCAATGTAATGAAAGAATCTTAATGGTGAAGATTTGCAATGAATCCAACAGATGCAATAATGGTACAAGTGCTTTGTCCAAAAGAGACTGCAGTGTTGATTACATGTGTAGTTAGGATATCTCAGAGCATATAAAACAATGAAAAAGGAGAAGGCAACCTTGAAATATTAGTGTCCCTGAAGTCTATTGTTCTGATTTCCGTCTCTGTAAATACACTATATGGAGGTCGTAGTAGCCCAGTGGGTAAAGTGCTTGGCTACTGACCGGGGTACCCGGGTTTGAGACCTGGTGACGACCCTCCGGACACCTCCAGCTAAACCCAAGCTGAGTGATTTTTTGGGTACCTTATCTGTTCCACCACTCATACTCTGTTGCGTTTTATTTGTTTCGTTTGACATCTCTCCCCTGCCGATTTTGTTTTCATTTTTC
>WURS02424807.1:0-16420 GCA_011762765.2 Rhinocypha anisoptera
CCGGGTGTGCTAGTTCGCGCCTCTGCGAACCATCCACCCACGCACGCACGAGTGGCCATTGGCACTAAAAAGCAGTGCCCTCTCCCCTTCCCCTCCCCCTTTCCGTCCTTGATAAGACCCCTCTCTCGGCCGTGGCGAACGATTTTCCGCCGGGATGCCGACTTCGGCTGAACTCATAAGGCCGAATTCGTAGATTTCCGCGTAATCACGCTGCTAAGGCGACGAAGTTAGTAAGCGATTAGGAGAGCTTATTCGCATACTAAAAATTGGAATTCATAGATTATTTAGAATAGGCTATTAAGGTGACTAACTTTGTAAGCTTCTAGCGATGAAGTAACTACTGAGGATGACACAAACGTTTGGCAACACTGAGGGCGCCGGTCCCGTCGCTTTTTTTCCCACTTAACTTTGAATTTGTCGAAATGTTTTTGTAAATATTAATATACAAGAAGAAAATCAGAATGATTAGAACAGTTACATTTGAAAATGCACTGATTATCATTATAAAAATAACAAATTCCAGTGTTGTCATAACTTAGAAATGATTTAGTAAAAGCATAGTGCTATTGGGCATGTAATAAATAAAATACTTAATTGTAAATAAAATCATTTTTTTCGTAAAAATTTCCTTTTTACAAACATTATTAGTTCCACTGTGATATAAATTTAAGAACGCCGTAATATTTTTTAATAAACGAAACTACAGACTACATTTCTGCTACTAAGCTACCTGTAACGTCTCTCGCTGTGATGTTGTTCGCCACATTTACACTTGAGAAAAAAGGAAAGCAAGAGGACTCGATCTATCAATTAGTACCAAATGCAAAATGGTTGCCGCCTTCCATCAACAGGCACAATTAACTGGTGGTGGGTTTTTTTTAGTGGGTATGGGTCCTTAGACCTCGGCCCGAGTCCCACGCCCCAGGGTCACCTACCTTCCCTGGGTGTGCGTCACCGCATTTTCCCCCACCAGTTAAAGAGGTAGTGAATGGGCTCATGAAGAGTGCGCTGGTATTGGCGACGTATGTGACGAACCATATGGTACTCTCAGCCGAGAGTACCATCTCTCGACATACCACCCGTTCGCACTCGTCACTCCACATTTCTATCCCTCGATTATCCCTCACCAAACGTTCATTTCTATTCCGCCTCTCTTCCCTACTTAATTCACTTCCGTGTAGCATCGATCCGTTTTCTCTCTCCTCAAATACCTTTGCCAACCTAGTTCTAAATCATTTCTCCGATAACTGTTAACACCATCTCTTCCCCTTCCCTTGCAGTTGTTTCTCGTTACCTTGTTATTGTTGTTGTTTATATATATATATATATATGTTATCTTTATTGTATTGTTATATGTACCACTGTAAATTGGCATAATTGCTGTATGTGGGCTATTTCTCAAATAAATAAATAAATATGGTCGATTCCCGGTCATGGCATATTTTTTTCCGTTAAACATACTATTCCCTCGTGTTCTTCTTTATATGTTTTCCTATCCTCTTTCCAAATTCCTATCTCAGATTATATATATATAAATGTTTATACATGTTTGCTGGTGAGCTAATTCGGCGCCATTTTGATAATTTGATGCAAGCATGTAGGAAATTTCAAAAGGATATTCTGTTACTTAATTAGTCAATGCAAACTTTAGGTTACTTCTACATAATACCCTGCAAGCCGCCACAAGGGCGTGTGGCAAGGAATGAGATACAACAATACATTCACATGCACTCCCAATTGCAAATGCTAGGAGTCATACATTACACACAGAAGGTATCCACTCGCATGGAAAACAATGGCAAAACATCACCCACATCATGCGGGACAATGTCAGACCGCTAATAACAAACAATGCATACAAAATAGCTACAAATGCCGCCATAAAATGCAAGGTCAAAACAGGAACTTTCCCCCTTCGGAGGGACTTTAGACCTCGGAGGGAATTTGGCGGAACACCGCACGTCATGGACAAAATATTCATTTGTGATTTCTCCTTTGTTTTTATCTGTTATCAACTTAAGCGAGCAGTAAAAACCAGATTTCTTTTCAAATACATCTCAGGGAAAAAGTTGGACGGGGTACTATGAAGGAAAAAGAAATGATAACGAAGTGTATGTTACGTAAGTGGATAGCTATGTCAGGAGATCAAAGATAATATTTAATGATACGGCAAGAAAGTTACCAACGGAATCTCAAGATATGTAGGGAAAAGGTTAACGACATATACAAGATGGAAATTATATTAATCATATTATGTGTACTGTCACAATGAGAAAGGCCGGAAATAACAGGTGAATGAGGATAGTTTGGACCCGAAAATAATAGTCTGTGAATAAAGAGGATAATATGAAAAATCAATAGGAAAAAGGTGTCGAATCAATCATTAATTAAAAGAATGATGAAATTTTCGGTTCGCTTCGTATATAGGAAAGCGACGAAAGAACTATTTCCCTATACATATATCCTCCTCTTATCCAATATGCTTGATTTAGCAAGCGGGAGAAATAAATCTGAAATTAACCAAGACCTACTCTATTAGGTCATGAATTAACGCACAGAGGAAAGACGGAAGAAGAAACAATCAAATTATCCTTAGATTGGTTTTTATCCGAGAAGGAATATTCGGGAACCAATATAATTTTTAAGTCCAACCCTCAGAAAGAATAAGATAAATGCTTCGCGAACTTTATTCTTAAAACGCATCCCCATGGAGTTGTGCTCCATGCATAAATTGAGCATAAAACAGCATACAAATGACGCAATTGTCATGAGAATGGCGAAGGAGAAATACAAAGATACAGATGGAAACTAGATGGTTAAAAGTGCGTGATGGTTTTGGATAGTTTATATTTGAGATATTTTATTAATATTAAGAGTGCTCCCCTGGAATGGAAAGTCTAACTACATACACCATGGATCAAACGCCAAATAGTAAGGAATAATAATTGGAAATGAATTTATCAGGTTATATTATAAATGAAAAAAATTGTAAATGGTTGCTATAACGTATAGTCTGCTGAAAAAATGCCTCCAAAACTGTTACTTCGGTCATCTATCTCTCTTATTCTATAATCTTGGTCCGATCGACCACATGGCTTGGGCTTATTTGGAGATACACTTGTTAATTCAGTTCTTAGAAGTTTATTTTAGCAGGTTAATTGTAGTATTTCGAGGATAGCCAATTTATTAAGGAAAACAAAGTAAGGGGGGTCTACGAATTTTCGGATAAAAACCTTTAGTTCCGATAAAAAAATACTAAGCGTAAGAGCAAAACATTCCCACTATACAAAATACACTTGGGTGAAAAAAACAAAACGAAAAAAAAAGAAAAATGAAACATAACTGTCGTTTCATATCTCCTTCTGCAACAGAGAGGAGGACTGCTGTCGAATTATTTTATTCAATCTTATACGATTCCTAATATGAGAAAAAAATCTATTTTTTCCGGTATAACCGTCAAATTCCCTGCGTTCCCCTCGGTTTTTCCAGAGTGTGGTCTTCCCCGATTTAGCAGGTTTTTCCGGTTTTCCAGGTCAATAGGCATCCAGCTCTAACCTTCCAACGTCCCCTCCAGGCAGATAGGTTGTTCACTAGCTGGATCACGAGAGAGCTGATTGTTTCACTATGGCCTCTAAGACCTTAGTCCGTCGTAAAGTAATGAAATAATCAAGAAGGAAGACTATTAAGAAGACGGAGAATATTAAAAATTAGTGAATATAGCTTAAATCAGGCGGAGAAATTTACGAGTACTTTTACGGAAACCAAAGAAAAAAAAAGAGATGGTAAAGCTTAACGCTTATATCGGTGGCGGCGAGGTAACGCCCTCGCCTGCCAATCTGGAGGTCGCGGGTTCGAATCTCGACTAGGTGGATTCAATCTCCACCTGGTTGGGCGCTTGGTGCTGTGCGTGGGCAATTGTAAAATAAATAAAGCACATAGCGAGAAGACAGTGAATGAAGCGTTTCAAAAAGAGGGAAGAGATGAACCAGTTGACAAAGAATGGCAGATAAAATATTTGAACTTCAAGAATATAGATTTAACGAAACTTTAACGTTACATTATGGTCGGCGAACTTCATAGGTTGAAACTTAGGGAAAATTTTCCCTAAGTGCCAACTAAAAAATAAATTTAATAAAAGGGAGAAAAAACAATTGACAAAAGGATATGGAGGATGTGCAAAACTGGAAAGATGGATAAACGTACTTATTAAATAAATGGGCGGTCCAATTTCCGTGGCTACTCTTCAACGTCTATCCACCTCAATGGTCCATAATTCATTTATTTCTATATTATAAGTGGATTAACAATTGATATTTGGGGAAAAGGGAGTCAGCAGTGAATACGCAAGAATGAAGAGAGGGTTAACCTTAATATTCCCTAAATAACGCTCAAATCGACAATTTGTGATAGTTGTAATACTAAAACTGTGGAGTAACTAAAATTGTTAATAAACTGGTACTTTCCGATTAGTTAGGAGTAATTACAAAATAAAGAGTATCCAAAGAGGAATTTGGAATGCTTCGAAGCTATATAATTTGAAATTCGATGAAATAGTACTATTTCACAGATAAAGCGATATTTTATAAAAAATTAAAAACGATATTCTCAGTTTTATCGATGATATCATGTCCTAAGAGAAGAGTAAAAGTAAACATAAAACTAGGAATCAAAAGCTAAATAATAGTGGTATCCTAAGCGGGAAGCAGCATCACGCTCGTAGATACGTAAAAAGAAATTGGATATTTCCTCGAGGAAACTGCGGGAACAGTGGAGAAGGAAGTTTCGAACTAATAGAAGAAACTTCAAAGAAAGTGCGAAGGGTGAACAACTTTAAAAAACGGAGATTTTTTTTTTTTAGTATTACAGCTAGAAAAAAATTGTAAAATGAAAAGTGAACAGAAGGGAATCAAAAAGTGAAGCTGCGGAATAAATGTCAGACTACAGCCGGCACAAAAAGAAAAATGAGAAAGATTCACAGTACAAAAACCATAATTCGCCCAGACCGGAATTCCAGTGGATAGAAATGATTTTTTCACGTTGAATCTCTAGCTTCGGTATATAAATCAGTGAATGAAAGTGCTACCTAACGTTTTCGTGAATGGAACGTGAAAATATTTTTAAAGCTATGGAAATTAAAAGTTTGGAAGATGTTGTAACAGGGGTCGACAGCTATGATCAGTGCTCCTACCCTGACCCCAACACCACTTCTTTGATAGATACCAAAAATATTTATCTTAAATCCAAGAATCAGACATCTTGTCCAAAAGCAAAAGATTTGAACAAGAGAGTGCGATTACCATTGAGTGTAAAATCTTTTTACTTTAGTCTGTTTATAGGCTTCTTTGACGGCTATGGTCATGTCACACCTCCTCAATGAATAAAAAAGCCCTTTCCAACAAACACAACGCCCATGCCCTAGGCAGGATTCGAACCAGTGACCTTTAGGTTATCTGGTGAGCGCACTACCCCCAGGCCACAGTCAAGAAACTGACGTTCTTATGACTGTGCCCAGGCTAACCTGGTTGGCTCGGAGGTTTGAAATTATTCGTCTAAGTACACGAGTGTGATAAATCGACATTTTCATTGAACGCTAGCAGTTATTTTCATTGATTCAATGGTGTAGATGTTTCTAAAAATTCATAAGAAATATTATTCATTTTAATTAAAGAATGCTCCTTTACAATAGATTACAGATTGATGAGAGGGACTGATTACAATACAGGAAGAATTAAAAAATATATTCAGGTATCCATTTCAATGCCCATAATCTCACTGGAGTGAAGACTATAAAAGTGAATAGTTTGCTGATATGGAACTTGATAAGGAACATATAGATAGTTAATAAAGTAATAAAAATTACAGCCCGTATAAGTTAATAGTATATATATGTACCATGAAAATAATAACACAGTATCTAATTACAAGGTGAAATACAAATTTCAACATTTAAATCTGCCGGAGCAAGAAGGAAGAATAATGTGACAAATCATTCATTCTCTTATGGTTTACTCATTCTTAGTTTATTCATTACTTAGTTTTTCTCTTTAATAATGTTACCTTAAAAGCAATCAAATATATGTATATAGTAATGTGTATTAGGTCTACTTTCATTTGAGGGAAATATTTGAACATAAAACAGAGAAAAAAATTATGATTCATGTATGATTTTAGTGGTTGACTAAAATATTAGACCAAAATCTTAAAGAAAACTGAGTCGCTATAGGATGAAAAACATGGGTGCTAAAATTATCTGTAGTAATATTTCAATCGCTTTCTTAAAAGCACATTTACAAACATAAGGACCTATGTCATGGTAATTTGCTACTCCTAGCTATTGCTGGTAAATTTTAATTACATTGATTAATATTAAAATTTTTATATAAGTAAGTATGAGCAGAAGCTTGGCTCATCAATAACCAAAATTATATTATTTTCAGCAGTTTATAGTGTACTATATCTTAAGCTATCCATCCTGTTTTTTTCCACTTCCAGAAACCCATGGATAGCTATGAGGATATAAGAAATCTCATAGAGGAAAGAAATAACAAAAACCCAAGAAATGAAGATGAACTAATTCTGTGTCAGAAATTGAGAAACCAAGCCATACAGAAATCAAGGAAGAATGGATGGAAAACTGCTGTGAATAAATCAATGAAAACATGAAGGGGAACAACAAGACAGCATACAAGCTAGTCAAGAAGCCCTTCAGAGAAAGGAAATGGAAATGTAACAACATCAGGGATGAAAATGTGAAGATTCTTATGGAAGAGGAAGGCATAAGAAACAGGTGGAAAAGATGTATCGAGAAATGGTACCTAGGGCTAAAGCCTATGGAAAACAGCTATGAATGAACAGATGAGGACAAAGTGGGTGTAGATGAATGAAGCACAGCTATATCAAGATCTGAAACGACAGCAGTGAATTACCTCAAAATAAGGCACCAGGAGTAGGTAGAATCATAGAGATAAAATTAAAGATACCCTATTGGAGAAGAAATCACTTGATAAGAGATTTATTCACGACCCGGGTTTCAGCATTTTATGCCATCATCAGGTGAAGATGGCATAAAATTCTGAAACTCAGGTTGTGAATAAATCTCTCATCAAGTAAAATTCACGTAAGTTTTCTTCTCCTATATGGAAAAATTTCACATAATTAACCCTGGAACCTCACGGTTTGTTAAAGTAACTGGTTAGTGTGGTAACTGTTTTAACCTGTTTGGGGTAACTGGTTATTGTGGTAACTGGTTATCTGCAGAGATTGTTTTATAAAGTGGTAGATTGCCAGAGGATTTAGCGTAGAATGAAATGATTGCTATTCTATAGAAAACAAGCATGGAGAGATGCAAGAAACACCAGATGCTCTTTAATTCCAAGCCAAAATATTAACATGAATAATCAACTGGAGGATAGAAAGAAAAATCAAAGAAAACCTGTAGGAAAACCAGTTAGGGTTTAGAAAAAATAAATTAATCAGAGAGGCCATACTCAGCTCAAGAATACTGGGGAAAAATGACACATGTAAACATAACATTATACATAGGATTCATGGATTTTGGAAAGGCTATACCTATATTGAAACTTTCTTTTTGTACATAAGTTGGTACCACTAAAATTGTAATAGATACAATTATTTTAATGACAGCCACCTCACTGAAGAGCAGAGGCTGCATGGACTACCTTTTGTCTGGCACATACCCTTCAGCCTATCTGGCATGGGTGACCCTACAAGGTGCAAAAAATCATTGCTCTACCCAGTAAAGCTCTAAGGGTCATTGGAACACACAAGCACTTCCACCTCTTTAAGGTCGTAGCCCATGGGGAGGGCTGGTTTTTGCAATCTAAACAAATGTAAACTAATATGTATATTTGTACCATTTAAATTTCTTTTCTTGCAGATATTTGAAAAATTAGTAAAAACTATCAACAAATAAGCACCTTCCTTACAAATATTTATATACATATATATTACCAGAGGAGGAATTACCTTTAGTGAGGAATTATTATTTTCTGTACTTCCATGACCTCAATAATTGCACTTTGACCCTCATCCCTCTTACTTCCATGCTAGGCAAGTAAATCTTTCATCTAATGAGGCTCATATAGTCTGTTCCATGCATTGTAATATTTTCACCTTCTTAATGCATGTTTTTATTCAGTCTACATATTTCTGTGATACTGACATGGTTCATGGAAATGTTACTTTACTGTGGAAAATAAACAAGTATTATCATTATTCTATCTTATTCCTTTGAGCACTTAATAAATAAAATGCATATGAATAAAGTATAACAAATTTTCACTTTGTGTACAACTCATATCAATTTGTAGTAGTACAATTATATTATAGGCATTATTTATATCCCAATCAGTCTTTAACCAAAGGTCAGGTGTGCAGTTTGTCAGTCAGAGCTCACCTAGTATTAGCCATTCAACGAAAATGTTTAAAACAATCCACTAAAAAAACAAGAAATTACTACACTTTTCTATAAATACAAGGAAAAGGTTTGAGAACACACTATATAATGTTTTTATTTATGATTTAAGGCATGGACACAAACAAGATGAAGTACTATCTGCTGAAATGTAGATATTTAGAAAGTTCAAGCCAATTTGTCACAGGGAAAAACTAATGAAGAGCTACTGAAAGCATCAAGAGAAAATAAGAACATAAAAAGGATAAAGGCAAAGCCCATCTGCCATTTGAAAACGTTAATATGTAAAGGTTAGACAAAAAATGCAATATGTTACTGTGCAACTTTTACGAGAAAACATGTGGTTGACCAGGAGTTAACTCTTGCTACAATATATTAAATACCATGTGAATCGCGGGTCTTTTCATGAAATGGATTTTACTAGGGTTAGAGCTCTAACTTATTTTTATGTTTATCTAGATAAGTGGTTGGACTAACAGCAACAAAGCTTTTGATTATTTAATAATGGTGGAGTCAACCTTAAAACCGTCAAATGCGATATTATATTAAATCTAAAGGGTTCCATATAAGAAGAGGTGAAGTTTAAGTTGAATTCTAATATCAGCTGCATCCATTATAATCATCTAAAACCAATTCCTTAATCTGTAAAGTGATTATGAAAAATAAAATTTGTATTCAGCTTGTATCATATTTACTAAAATTTCACAGTTTATGAATGAAACAAAATATAACATTTCAGCTATAAAATCAATTCAAAGAGTATATTTTATAAAACATTCGATGCACATTAGTGACAGTACAACTTCACAACGCTAAAACAACGGAAACAAAAACAGTAGTAGTACACAAGTATTCTGTAGATTTTGTTGATCTAATGGTTAACCTGAAAGCGGTATTAATTTGATTTTTTAAATTCTATCTCGCATATTTGCGATAGCCTACCTTTTGACGAACATAAGTTTACCAACCACAAAACTCATCATTCCCATATAATTGGGAAAGTACCCGGTGAGAAGTCTTATGTTTCTAAAAAGGACTGATAATGCTAACAAGAACGAAAAAACGTTTATGTAAAAAATTGGAGGTAATTGTGGACAAGGCCCTTAAGGTTTCTATGGCGCCAAAAAAACACCTTCTAACGCCATCTATATGTGAACATTACAAACCACTTTTGTATGACACGGTTGCCAGATGGTTTCGTAATGAGAAGTCGCCACTTTTACTCTGTCGTGACAACCAATGGCATATTACGTCGTCTAAACGCGTCAAATTTAAAATAAAATCACTTTCTCTATACATGGAATACTTTAACAAAGAGACTGAACCCATGAAGGAATTTTCAATTTTTTAAATTTAATTTTTTTGTTTTCTCTGAGCTCTCTATAATTCCAATGTTTTGCCTTTTATTTTAAGACGTCGTTATTGTAGTTTGGCTGACAACAAAGGTGGGAATGGAGAAAGTAATGCCTTCGCAAAAAATAAAAAGCTTAAAACATGGATTAATTTTTTTCTTGATCAAACTCGTCGTAGGTTCGTAAAAAAATATCATCGGGGTTGACAGGATTATTAAGAACAATGTGGCAACCGTGGAAACATTGAGAAGGAGAAGACAAAAGGCTCACGATTTTTAATACCAACTGAAACCAATAGTGCCACCCGTGGCATCAATATTGTCATGGTTAGTGAGCTAACTTAAGGTAAACCAATTTCCAAGTAGATATACTGCCACAGTCATTATCGTCATTATGTACAATAGCATGAGAATGAAATGACTTAACACTTTGTTCTTCTCCACTACGGGAAATACCTCTGTGTTTCTATTGCATCAGTGAAACATTTTGCACTAAACTGGTGTTTGAATCAATTACAGCCATGGATACAGAATTAGATTCGACTACACGTAACATTCCTGCTGAAGGCATTTTACGGAATCTTTTAACAAGCAATAGAAATAATGACAACACACCAGAAATTGCGTTGACAGTAGATGAAACTACTCCCATCCCTCTCCCAAACTCTTCTACAGAGTATGGCGAAACGTTTCAAATAGATATTAATTGTATCCAGACGGTTCCTAAGGAGGATCAGGTAACTATGTTTGCCAAATCCATGAGTCAACGTGCATTTTACGTCGAGTTACACCGTTGTTTATCTATCTGTCATGTACTTTAAGGCAATGGAGTTGCAAGATCTAGGAATATGTGTGTATGACCAAGAGACATTAGAAAAGGGTATTATAAAACAACTGGATGAAGCCATTGAGAAGGAAAATTTGGAAAAAGTTAAAAAAATGTATGACCTCCAAATCAAGTCAGTTCAAGAGGACATAAAGTAAGCTGCACTTTAACTGTAATGTTCCATTGTGTTTTAATGTTATTCATTTAATCACTATCCTATTTGATATTTTGCAGAGCTGTTGAAGAAGAAGTCTCAAATTATGAAACATCCCTTAAAAACCTACCTATTAATGATAGACTATCCGATTTTAATGAAGCCCTATCGCTCAGAAGACACATAGATCAAGGACTTAAAAGAATTAGCATCCTGGAGAACAAGGAAAAGTCATTGCGTTTAAGAAGAAATCAGTCACAGAATACCGATTTAGCTAGCGAAGTGGTAATTTACACTTCTCACTGGCATGTTCCTGTTTATTTCTATCAAAAAATTAATATTTCCCAACGTTTTTTCATATTACCTAACAGGACTATGATTCCAGTGATCAGAACGATGTAAATGATGCTAGATTGGAAGCAATTACCAAAGGCGCTGACCATATGGAAGAAACTAAGGAAACTGAACAACAAAAAATGATTCGCCTAGGCCAAATGACTCCTTTTGGAACTATTCTCTCAGGGGATTGCCAAATGACAAAGTAAATATAGCTTTTATGTCGTTACCTAGCATATCATGTGTAAATTATTAAAATATCAGAGAATGTTTGGTATCTCTGTGAGCATGTTTATTAGAAAACCTACGATGAAAAACATTCAGCAGCCCAAGAAACTAAGTAAGTAGTAACCAAAGTAGTAAGAGTTTAAAAGTGTATACCTAACACTCACCTTGTTTTTGAGCACCCAAACTTATGTGCAAGAAGAGTCTGCAATAGAGTTATTAATCTTGCATGCACATAATAAAGGTCTTTCAATTCCTTATATTTTTATTTTTACAAATAGTCCATGGCTTCTCTTTTCATATTGATATTTCACAGAGTTCAATTTTTATGATTTCTGTACCACCCTTGTTTCAATGCCATTACCTCATCTCCTGATCTGAAGGTGAGGTCTTGAGGCGGAAACCTGGGCCACATAAAATTGAAATACTTGTAGAATATCTAAGTTATTGTTTAATTCAAACATGAAAAAACTGCTATTCTTCCTGGGAAACCTAAGGCAGTCAACGGAAAGGATTTGCCCTCTGACACTCTTACATAAATTTTCATTCGCTGTAATTAATACTAGGTTAGCTCTACCGTCGCTTTTCAAACTGTCCTAATAGTTGAAACTGGTTATGACTAGAGTCCTTATTTGACTCTTATGGGGAAAATTCTATAGACTAATGCTAAACTCAATATCTTTGAGGAAAAGTTTTTCTTGTTAGTTTCCTCATTCTGGATGATCCTCCTTGTAATGTTTCAATGAGTTCTTTTCACATGTTATTCTACTACCCGGCTGGACAAATCTTCCTCATTTTCTGGCACTTAACTATTCACTATTGGGTACTTTGGCTCCAATACCATTAACATTATAGCACCCTACCATAAATACCTTTGTTGTTTTTCATATGAAACATGAGTTAAGTGTGGTTAGATTTCAAGAATAAAAACTGCTTTAAAAGTGGAAATTTTAACTTGTAGAGAGGATAAGTATTTGTTCACCACTATCCCCCCACCTTTTTTGAAAACCACTCACGAATCAGGTACAATTGGATGATGGCTCTAGACACGAAATTAAATAGAGTTCAAAGAGCAGTGTTTAAAAAATTATATAAAATGGGCTTAATAATGGATGGTGGTTATCCCCTGTCCTGACAGCCAAGATTCCATACCCAGCATCACCCATTCCGAATCTCTCTCTCCTATTTCTACTCATGCTGCATTACTCCTTGGTAAGTACCCTCCAATATTTTACCCTTAAAGTCTATTTTTAAAAATAGGCTATAACTTTCCCTACCCTACTCAGTGTACTCTTTCTCGAAATCTACACAACATTCTGGCTATACTCTATATGAGTACAGTTGGGATGTTTTCATGGTAACCATTTCTTCTAAGTATTCTATTGCCTTATCCTCCTTTTGATGATTCTTTAAACTCATCTAACAAATTCCTCCTGCCAGACACATTCCTCATACATATTCCACATAATCCCATCAAATTCAACCCACACACCTTTTCATAAACACTAAGAGTGCTGGAAAATTATCTACCCCATATCGATTTGACATTCTTCATTTTTCTTAACGCTCCTTTTTGTCACTCTCCGGAATCCTTGGGCCTGTGTCATTTTCAAATAATTCAACTCACCTTTCTAAATCTAAATATATACCCCCAATTTCTTTACTATAGAAGTTCCTTTCTTCCATTCCTGCCATCATACCGTGCTCTACTGTAAAATATGTTTTTTTTCTCCATCCCTTGCTTTATGTTTTCCAATTTCCCTGACATCAATATCATCTTGGCACATCCCTATCCATTTTCTTCTTGATGGATGCATTGTCACCATCTTTCCCTTAAACATTTATACCCCTTCAGTTACAGCTTTTCATTACCCTACTCTCATAATTCTCTTCATTCTCCCTCCATCTTTTTTCATCTTTTTTCCATCATAGGTCCGTGGTACCTTCCCAACCTACCACCTTATGACTTTGCCTAAGTATGATCTGTGGTCCTTAAACGGATATTCATGGACATAATATCATTATTTTTAGAGTATACATTGGGCAGATAATTAAAAATATGATTTCTCTTCTTAAAGTTTTTCATGAAATCGTTATATACCCGTTGTCACAAATTTTTCAATATTCGTGTATGTAAAAATGGTCTACAGATTAAATTTACAGTATCAATAACAATAGCTGAATGAACCAAATGGTCTAAATGTAGCTCTTGTTAAAGTATGAGCTGGTATTTACATTTTACCATCTTTCATGTGCTTCCTTATTGATTGACACCATAAAAGATCCAGGACCTGATACTTCCTCATTGAGCTAAATGCCATTTTCTAATAAATTTCAGTTGTGTGACGGCAAAGTTTTAATTAGCTTTTTTAAAATTTGGAAGCATCTTAAACTATTAATATTTAAACAATGAAATCTTTGATGGAAATGTATAAATTTGAAGTCACTAAGCTGAATTATAAAATAATATATGTTCATATTTGTCCTTATGGGAACTTCAGTAGTGTTGCTTGCTGTCTCATGTGATGGAACCAGGTATATTCTTTGCCTCTTTCAGACAAAAGAAAACCACATTAAATATTCTTCATAATTACTTGGAAAGCCAAGCTAACTTGAGTAAAAATTTGAAAAAGACACTGGTCTCTAAAAAAAAAGCTAGTGTTACCAAAGTGAAGTATGATCAGCCAGGTCCCAGTGGTTTGGATTCTTCTCAGAAACTTGGCAAGAAGAAGATTGAAGCAAAATCAGTTAAAAATTCAACAGCCCTCAAGCAAAAGGTGTTGCACCCAAAAAGAAAGAAGAAGAAGAGCCCTCCATTAGGAACAGAAACCAAATTTCTGTAAGTTTTTGTGACTTCTTTAAGTTTAATTTCAGTCATTAATGCTTACATGTTGTAACATCTTTAATGTTAGAAATGTTATATGATGTAAATAATCGCTCTAGGCTTTAAAATGGTCATTTGTCAATTGAAAGTTTCCATTTTAACTTGTCACTATTGGAAATGGTCACCTACTGCCTTTTATTCCTTGGACAGTGCCTTTGTTTACACTAGAATTTTTACGTATTTCATTTTCAAAATTCATGGGCTGAAAATTTAATGCATCCCATATTAAACTGTCCAATGATAGTCAAATGATCACAAAATCATTGTACAACTCAGTAAAAGATGTAAGGATACTGTGCCCTTCCCAGTATGACAGGGTAGCTCTGATCTGCTTTATGGAGGGACTTCATAAATATGTAGTTTGTAAAGATATATCATCCTTGGTGGATTAAAGAGTACGTTAGAAGTGATATATTTCATAAATACTTAACGCCAAACTAATATTATGAACTGACTTTTTGGTCACTTTTGAAATCGCAACCAGATCAGATCTCCAAATGTTGTACGAGGGCAGATCGTAAAGTAAAGCACAATAATTTTTTTCCCAAAAAGTTTAATATGTACCAAAACCAAACAAATCACAAATTAACTTACATCTTTGACCTACTTTTTCACATAGTCACCAATTATCTCAACAAATTTCTTCCATCGTTGTACCAGTTTCAATATTCCCTTTTTCTTAGAAGTCCGTTTGTTGGGAGTATAGCCATCTGTGGACTGTTGATTTCACTTCCGCATCTGTTGTAAAGAGTTGGCCTTATCTCGCTAGAGCTGCACAAAATTCTCTCTATAACGCAAACTTAAAACTATATTGTCGTGAAATTTCTACATTCCAGCTGTAATACCAGGGGAGAAAAAAGTTTTTTGTGCGTTACATTCCGATCCGACCTCGTATTTCTGTAGAAATTTCATGTATCCTCAGTCTCCAATAATCTTCTTTTTCCTGCTTCCCCGCCTAATCTACTCCAAAGGAGTCGTTCTTTGTAGGTTTCAAGAATCAGCTTTATATATTATAGATTTTAGAAATCTACTGGTATGTTTGCTAGTTCATTTGAGTACCTAGGTAATAAGATAGTATTGCCAGTCCCTAACCAGGATAATAGAGGAGGGATCGGGATAGCCTTCTACCTTAGGTAAAAAACCATCACAGGTCATAAAACTGAAATTATGTCTTGTTTGATGAACAAAAATCTAAAAAAAATATTGTTACAATGCCTTTTCCTTAATCAGCTTTCAAACAGATCCTTTGGGTTTAAATTCGTGACATTTGTCATCTCTCTCAAAGTATAAAACGATGAAAAAACATTACCGCCTTTCGCGCTCTCTCTCTCTCTCTCTCTCATTTGTCAGGTGGATTACGTCAAATTAGCATTTGAAATTGGCCCATAACTTTTTTCACGTTGGAGCTCCTATTAGTCAGAAAGCCATGGGTAAAGAAAACATCCATAATTCACTCGTTAGTGTCTTAATTTTGGAATATTTTGCTCGTAAGATAAAAATTTGAAAATTATACACACACTTCCTGGAAAAAACGATAATAGGATAATAGAATTAGTTAGAAAATAGAAGATAATAATATAATAACCTAGGTGTCATGTGGTTTTTACTGAAAAACAGAACTTTGTTAGTGAACTTGTATCTCAGTTTTATTTCCGTCATATTAGCCATTATTACCTAATCTAGTTCAATAAACGAATTTGAAAACACAAATAAAATTAAGAGAAATATTTAGCCCACCTGGAAATCTCATTAATGACTGTTTTATTTTCGTGAAAGGAAATTCAATAATTCCGGGATCAAAAGTACGTTTCGCTGTATATATTCGCTGCTTGATATACAGGATTCTATTTACTGAAATACAATATCCTAAAAGCACTATTTGACGGGATAGCTGTATTTATGAATCTTTTATTCATGCAATACTTTAGCCTTTCGAACCTATGAACGTAAAAACCTTTTAATATGTAATTCTGAGTATCATGAAATAAACAGCATTCACAATATCCAGAAATTTGTAATCCAATTTGGTTTTTGCAATTGACAGTACTATCAGTCCTACAACCTAATAGGTATTGAAAAAACAAAATCCATATTTATTCTCTTCATTTATTTATGTGAAGACTGAATGACTCCGATGGGTGCAAACAATTTAATAAAACTATTCTATTATAATATATTGAAAATACAATATATATATATATACATATATA
>WURS02424818.1:0-16418 GCA_011762765.2 Rhinocypha anisoptera
CATCACGCGATGTCTTCGAATCTGACGGCGCAGGGGGCGGGGCGTGATTGGTTCCCGGCAGGGGGGCCGCTGTTGCGACGCGGGGGTGGGAGAGACCCCGGGGACTCGCTCTCCCTCCGTGAACCTAGCGTGCGCGAGGAAAATGTACAAACGCCTCGCCACCATGTTGGCTGAGACGAACGAAAACCTTGACCCCGTAACCGATCCTGCGTCAATCACTCCACGTGGGGTTGTTCATAGGCGGTAGGAGGACATCACACAAACACACGGTAGATGGCAAGAGGTCATCTATTCTCCCGCACATTGAACTCCTATGCCACACGATCAGATCGACGCCCCACGTCTCTTCCTTGTCGACTGGGTCCAGTAGCAAATATCGAAAACATGAGCGGGCTGGAACTTGGAAAACTTACCTATGGGAGTGAAGAAGACTCCGGAAGGATTTTAGTCATAATGACTCGTGACGGACGGTTTCTTAATTGTTGAGAGTGTTTCCGAATCGAATCGAGGAGACTAGACCATAAATTAAATGAGAAAAAAACGAAGCGAGAGAACTAAAGTCAAGTTTTTTTCCTGCTAATTACGGCCGTCCGCAGTAATTTATCGTCAATTTTACTCAAGCTGGCAAAGGGAGTCAACCTATGTAGCCCAAGGACACACTTCTTGGTCGTTCAGATGAAATTATAAAGTCAATAGTATAATTAAATTAATGATATTAGCCCCATTCCCCGTCATAAATCCAATGCTACAAGAGTGGTTTCATAAAGCGGGCCTGCGGACAAGTGATGATATGACCAGATTGATCAGAACATAGCTTATAGACAGAACTACTTCAAATATGTAAAACTATTAGTTAATATAATAGCAAATGAGAATAGTAATTTAATCTGCAGCATAATAGGTTTAGGTACATAGAGTTAGTATTGAATAGTAGAGGAAGTCCCTTACCACACGCCCTTTCGGAGGTTTGCAGGTTAACACGTAGAAGTAGAAGGAAAATTTGCAGGCCAAAACATTCTCGAAAAAATTCGGCCAAAAATACAGTGAAGCTTTTCGACAAAACATTCAAAAAAAGGAGATCAAACATTATCCGTCCACGCTTCACGTATCATTATCGTTTTGATGTGACGCGTAATTTCCTCCAATAGATGAGTGACATTTTCCACTTGGAAAAGGTTATCGTTCAGTTTCATATGATTTCCTCGGTGGTGTGGAGTTGACACATCTGATACTTGGCCAATACGATTTCCATAAAGTCACGTCCTGGCGATCAACCATTTGTTTTTGGAATCGAATTTTTCCACATTCGATTTCACATCAAAAGTGTCTTTTGTGTTTGAAAATCCCTCTCTCCCCGTTCATTGGAACCAATTGAAGAAAGAATACAAACTTATTACACACTACTAGTAAGAATTAAAAACGCAAACCATCGACCAAACATTGCCACATATAAAGTTCACTGTGGAGGCCGTCACTTGGTGGAATTCCATGATACAATAGAGTGATGGTTTTTTAAATAACTGTTATATTTCCACAAAAGAATCGTCGTGTTTTGTAATTTTTTATCTTTTGTGGAAATATAACATTTATTTAAAAAACCATCACTCTATCGTATTGCCACACACACACTCTATCGTATTATCACATGTTTGACACTGGTGACGTCTTAAATATCAATGTTCAACTGTATTAAAAACAGCAGACATATTCAACTTTCGAGCGGACAACATAGACTATGGTAAGATTGAGAATGCACACAGAGAAATCTCCTTCCTCCCCAGGACTAGAAAGAATGCCTGGGGAGTTAGCCCTACTCCATGGTTTTTACAAATTAGTGAAATTGGTTTTACGATTTCACAAGTAATTAAAGATGTATGCATGGGGAAATGCATGCCTGGTATGGATTCACCAAATGCTACACGCCCCAGCGGCGGCTCACAGGGTATCTTTTTTATGTAGGTGAAGCTTGGGCAGTTAGACCACCAACTGCTGTAAGACAGTTAAAAATCCCGCATTTTCGCTCTTAAAAAAGGACAGAGAAAGATACAGGCGCTGGGTTTTGCCTCTTTATCCGGGGGCTTGATAATACCGGAAGGGTATTACTCATCTCTCCGATGACTAAGAAGCAGTTGACTCGATATAAATAAGAGGGAGTAGAAAAACAGCACACTATACTGAGAAGCTAATCTGGTCAATACCCGATAACATTACGTTAAGACAATTATGACTTAATATAGTAATGATTAAGCCACAATAGTCACCCATATTAACTGAACTGTGGTTTCATTAGAATTTTTAAGATGTTCAAGAACTTGATACTGATAAAAGTTGACTTCCATTGACAAAAATTGGCGGAAACGGCAGTGGTTTGTTTATTAAAGATCCATGATGATATGACATGATGATTAATATCCACTGCTAATTAAAATTCATGGTTGGAACAACAAATATCACGACTTCGCAAAACTCGGTTACGGCCTAGGATTTATTTCAAACGACGAATAAATGAGAACATCTGCCGAGAAAAACAGATTGATTCATCAAAGCTATCAATCAAAAGCCAGCATGACGGCGGAGAGTACTTGCGCAAGGATAATCTCATGCGACAATCTGCTCCACATCTGCAGGCGAAGTAAAAAAAAATTGTGCACGGAAAGCGCACGCTCGGGCCAAAAATAACGGAGTGTTTTTCTTCGGGGGCGATTCAAATCGATTGGGCAAGGGTGCGAGTGAAATTGAACGAAACAATCGTTAGGTGAGCTATCGGCTGTAGGGTAAATACTCGCAGGAAAAATTCTAAAACCACCACGTACGTACGTTGGGTATTGAAACGAAGACTCCAGTATCTAGGACAACTCGACCGGCAACCGGGTGCACAGAATTCGCACAGAGGTCACTCGCACGTGAAATCGCGAGAGGACACTAATAGAGGGGAAGACGCCAATTAAATGCCTGGCGTTGGGTTACGCTATCGGAAGCGAGGTCGACCATCCACTCGGCAGCGCCCATCCTCTCAAACGAGATCTCCCGTGACGTCGAGGCAAAAGTGAAATCGCTCTTTTTTTAACACGAACGGCGATGTAAAGGAGGGGTAGGGGGTGTGTGTGCATTCTTCAACCGAATTGACCGCGACGGCCACCCCCACTTCCTCCACAGACGCACCCAAAAAACAATTACGGTCTTGCATTTCGAATGCGTGAGGTGCCGCTTCTTCTAGTCAGGTGGTCCCACCATCCCCCCCCCCTTCCCCGTAGAGGGGTGTAGCATTCGCCGGCCTCGGCGGCGGCTGGGTAAACGTCCTCGTCTGCCAACCCGGGAGGTCGCGGGTACGACTGGGTGGATTTTTCTATCTCCACCTAGGGCATGGATGTGTGTGTTTCGTCATTGTCAATAAAAATGTTACGGTGTATACTGTAAACTGGGACTCTTATTTCTGTTTGTGGGCGATTGGAAAATAAATAAATAAGGCAAAAGAGTTATTTGTTATTTTACATTAATTGCATCTCTGCTTGAGCCTGCTCCTTGTGTATGGGACACTCGTGAGGTAGGCATAGTTTTAGAATTAGATAAGAGTGCAAAGTAGTGCTGCGGAAAGATTGTTACGACCGACGTAGCAGTGTAACGAGGTTATTACGATAGAAGAATTAGGTTGGGAGCCAATAGTTAACCGTGGGAGGAAGGAGGGGTTAAAATTGGTAGCAGAATAGTAGTAGAATTAAGTTTAATGGGTGGATAGACAGCTCAGGTCATTCTGCACCACCTACAACCTATTAATAAAACAATTATACACATCTATATTTCGTGGGTCTCAAAAATCAAAAGGGACATTCAAAAAACATTCAAATACATGGTGGTCTACCTGTAAATTAGTTTATATTAAATTGTATATCCCGGCACTTTTGAGAAATGTAACAACTTGACTCCGGGATACAGAATCGTCTCCTAGAACATGTTCTAGATTTGCCCTTATGCTGATTTTGTAACTCATAGCATGGTATTTATAACACTCCATCAGATAGCGCCTTACAGATAAAGGAACGTCGCAGTCATCACATCAATGCGGCGTCTTCTCTTCAGTGAGAAGGATTGAGTCAATTACGACACAGCGGTCTATTCTCAAGAGTGTGATTACTTCTTTCTTACGGTTGCTTCCGGCGGACGAGGGCCACACTGATGCTTCGGGCTTGCAGCTTATTGTTGGATACGCCGCCTTCCATTCAGCCAAGGCTACGTTTCTCGACGTAATCTTGGGAGCACCGTCATTTAATTTAGTGCGTAAATTTGAGTCAAATCAGTGAAGTGGTAAAAAATGTATTACAAGTCCCGTCATATTACTGACGATCGGACCACAGGCTTAACACCAGAGAGACTTCAAATGCCATTTTTTCCTTGTGCGATTAGAGAACAGAATGGATGCGAGAAGAGGAAATTTAGGATGGATAGTGTTTAACGCGATTATCTTGCATGAGATTTTGAGTGTTTTTTGCATACTAAATGGTATATTCATGTGTGCACGCAATTATGTATGCCTGGTGTTATTACGCCCCCTTCCGCACTCCCTAGAGTAGGTCTGCAGGGTATTTCGTACATTTAAATGACTGTATCAATTGTTAGCGCATGGCTTCGCGAGAAAGACGTCGCTGGTCTGCGATTCGGAGAAATTCAATCGACGAACAACTGTCATCATTCCCATTCTCGATTCCTTCTATCCCCCCTCCCACCGATCCCCATTTGGAAACCAGCCACATAGGGAGCAAAACTAGAAAGCCGAACCGTAAAGAAGCGTCGGACGTGAGGTGGGAACGCAATAACGAGGTCTTCTGCTTGCAAAGGGCTGAAGGAAAATGCTGGGCTGGAAGAACGACGTCGTCATCGAGAATCGCTCTAGGAGTACTGAAGCCGAGTCCCTGCAGCTCATACAGTACAGCAATTAAAAATAAGAAGACTCGTTTGCGGCGTTTGAACGAGAATTAAATTACTCAGCATTACATTTCAGCTTCGGTCAATTCCTCTGAAAACGGGCACGGACTGAGCACGGCTGGTAGGTAACGTAATTTGCCAAAAAAGCTCATTTTCCACCGAGGTATCGGGGAAGCACGATGGGAATTAAACACCTTTCCAAATATCGTCTGCGTTTGACGAAATTGGTTGACGTACTGGAGCCGACGGAATAGTACGTAAAGCATAACATTAGGTGAAACAAGAATTGTTATCGACGGGAAATTATACAAATGTGGCAATATACCAGGTGAATATATTGCATTTGTCAAGATGGCCCGGGCCTGTTGGTAGCTGCCCACCAGATTAAAAATTAAAAACAATTGGCAACACTTACAGCACACTTACTAATTTCAATGGGGATAGAAATGCATGCCCTCTTGCCGTAAGCCTTTAACGGGAATCCTCCTAACATTACAAACCCCATTGAGGAAAGAGAGAGCAGCACAGGACACTTTCGCGCCCCTTGCGTTGGGCAACCCGCACGTCCAACACGCGTCCCCTTGGGTGTTACGTCATAACCGCTTCCATCTTTGATTCGCGGAAGTGATATACAACTATTGGGAAACGTGCGCGGATGTGTGCCGTTATTATTTTTTTAAATTTTCACTCGTCCGGCAATTATTTTTTTAATCATTGTGTCGATTACAGCATAGGCCCCAGTCCAAAAAAAATTGTCCTAACTAGGGTGTCCTCATGACGAACCCCGGTTACTTGCTAGGCTATCCAAATTAACGTGAATGTTCGAGGCGACATCTGTTAGCTTAAGGGGGCGAGGAAAGATTCCAACCAGTTGATATTTCAGTTCTCTTATTTTGCAGTATTTTCGCGTCCTCCACTAATTTAGCATTCCCCTATATATGCCACAGGCGCAAGCCAAGATTCGCGCCGGTGACTCATGGGAAGAGTGACAGGTTGGTGATTCTCCCGGGTTCCTTTTCCGCACCTGCCCGTGACTATTATCCTCGGGAGAATCCGGTCCTTGCGGGATACAGGTAAGCAAACAGCCCACTCGCCCCCTCCGCTGAACAAGGGAGTGGAGAAGTAGAAGGGGGGGCTTAACGGCAACTTCCTTCAGGAGCCGGAGATTATCTGGTTCCTCGAAAAGCAAGAGGAGTGGAATAAATGCTGCCCGTGCCCGAGAAGCAACCAGGGAGAACGGGTAGAGGCCGGAAATTTTGGAAAAGTATGGGCAGTCTCACCCGTTTCTCCACCCGTGCGAACATTTCTAGGCAGAATTACTCAGGTTTTACTTTATGGGTTCCGGAGTTTAACATTTCATCTCATTGTAAACATAACAGGAAAAGAGACGGCAGTATTTCCACGGCCTCGGTGGGAGTCGAGCCCAAGACTTTTAGTACCTGGAAGTCACCAAATAATCACCGAATTAGAATCCGAGACAGAAATACGACTAATGAATCCTGTTCCGTTAAATTTTCAGCATCCCAAACTGCAACTCGACCTTACGAAAATATTAATAAGCAAGTCATTCTGGTGGCCGACTAAAAAATTACCTGTTTATGGAAAATAGTTTTCAAAGGACCTCGTTTGTTATTCAAGGGAAGGTCAGTCAACCATTGCCACAAAGTGAATTACGCATTTCAGAACGGAGCATTTCTGCTGATTAAGTATTCTATCAAACATTTTCCGCCTAATCTCACCTTCGGGAACCAGGAGTAATGTGATACGCGGCGATAGCGAAAATTTTTAAACCAAAAGAAATGCTTTCTAGACCTCCATTCTGTCTGCTTGGTTTATCAACACGCAAACGCGGCCTTTTACTGCCAAACGGCACGCGAATTCCCTTCTCCGAAATGATAATGCAGTACAAAATGACGAGCCATAAAGCAATTAGGGTTCTCAACCATGACCTTCGGCCCCGAAACATTAACTCCTGACCCGCCGACGTGGGGTTCCAAAGAACTGGGAGGCGGGGAAAAATTTTGGGAACGGTACCATCCAACCGCCGTGGGTTTGGCATATCCCTAAATCATTTGGCCGTGCCTAAGGTCCTTCTCGGAATTGGGAAGCATGCATTACACACCCGAGGTTAAGATGGACATTAAGATTCTGGCTATGGAACCAAACACATGATCGCGAAATAGAGGGGTAACACATGGACACCCTTTCGTCCGAAAGGAAAGGAATAATGAAGAAAAACTAGCTATTCCATTAATGGGAAAACATTCATAAACCAGAGGAACGACTCCGACATAATTAGCGGTCAAGGAGAAAACATGAGGACTGACTATCCCCAGCGTCTCCTCCTCACAGGGGACGAAAGAATTTACTTGTTAAAATCCCTGCCCCTCGTTTAGTTACTGGGCATTGGTTTTTCTCAGTCACCATTATCGTCTCGAATTGAATTAAGCGTCCTCAAGATAATCCCACAGTAGGTAGAGGGGGAAGAAAATGGGGCAAATACTAACGGGTAGTAGAATTCCTGACAAAACAAGATGTACATCAAGAGAGCGATCATCACGGGGAAAATAAAATATGAAATGTCTACAATCTTAGATATCCACTAACACTGGGGGGATGGCAAGTCGAAACGGCCTTATCGCATGTTACGTAATTAACTCACTAACTGAAAGCAATAGTGAAATCTCAGCGGATCGTCTGTCTTGCATCTTAATGTCCACAATTAATCATACTCGACCCTGTTATCCGTGTTCTCATTTTCCTTGTCAGCACGATTATTCTCGCAATAAATGATTTGAAAGCCACGCTACAGTGCTTAGTCACACATTGGTCACCAAAACTTGCGGTTGACGCGGTCGAAATACGGAAAAACATTAGGAATGGTTGGACCGAGTTGGGGAACAGCCTACTGAATCCGTCTGGCGGTCACGTTTTTGGCGGAGGTAAAGTTTCTGCTGATTACTGGCTGTAGGGGTTCAACGGTTCATTCGTGGACCGCCGGCCAAAATCGGACACGAGAGTGGGCGTTTACATTCATTTCATCCCTTTCGTCGCCTCACCCAGTACTTTTATCTTTCCCCACCAACCAGAGAGCGCGGGGAGAGCGGTAGGTTAAAATCAAGTTTAGTATTTAGAATTGACCGTATGGAATACAAAACAAGAACATTCACTGCGGTTAAGGGGGCTACAAGGCTTATCGCCGCCTTTCAAACTAATCAGGTCCCAGCCATATTCAAAACGGGGATAAAATGGGGCAATATCTTCTGTGAAACTTCATTCGTTTAGACGTTAAGAAGATGAGATACGACAAACTTTTTCTTGACTGCAGAAGATTAGGTCCAGAGAGGGCGTCTGTTCGGGGCAACCTCGTGACGGTCGTCATGGAATGCCTAGAAACAAATTTGAACTTGTGGAAGATCATTATTTGAGAATAATTCCGGCGCGCGAAGTCAACTTTGAGAAAACATTAGCACGGCTGCGGGAAGAGTAAGCCATTTTCTCGACCGTGTACATTGCTTTCATAAAGTATTTAGAACCCTTGAACGTCGCCACAGGAAAACATTTCGAGGGGTAAATTAACACTATCCTCAACTAACGGTATTACGCATGCCTAGAATTATTAAGTTGTCTCTCATTGGTACCTTCCCCACCGTGCCATAAATAAAAAGAGTCATGATGATGAGAGGATATGTCACACCGTGAAAGAACTGACTCCCATCCTATCTTTATCCGATAATCGTTTGTCCGTAAACTCGTATCATCCTAAAAGGAATCGAGATCTATTTGCAAAAAACATCAACGATTTATAATTCCCGAGCCGCTTAGTAGTCAAGGAGAATTTATCAAGGTTGGGGATCGAAGAGTGGCAAACGATACCCGTGTAGGATGTGGTCTAGGGCCGTGTGATATTGATATATCGATCGCCGATACGAAAGCATTATCGAGGTGGTGACGACATACAGACTTGTGGATAATTATGGGCATAAAGTTATAATTGGGTAGAGCAAGCCTCCTGGCTGCGCAGTAGAGAGAAAGCAGTTCCATCATTGAAACCACGTGACTTGTCCGTGGTGGCACGCGATTGGTTGAAAAATAAATATCAAACTACACGCAGAACCATTATGCACTTATTGCCGTACACTGTAATAGCAAATTCAAAATTCAAGGAGCATGGGATTTCATATATACAAATAGGGATTTTCCATTTTAAAAGTACCATATAACTTTATAAAACACTGTGACAACAAAGTCTTACTCAAGTTCACGACGACAATATTATACAATCAAACAAAAACATGAAAAAACCACAACAAATTAAAATTAAATACGTATGTGATGGTCGTGTTCTTGGATTAGGATCAAGTTATTCCCTGAAAAATTACTCACTTGGCATTTCACTCCTACGGAACCCTTAACGTAAATAAATAAACAAAGGGTTTAGCCATGACAGAAACGTCATCTTGCCTTAAGTCACGTGACCAATGGTTGCACAATGCGCAGTAGCCAACACTCGCTCTACCTAATTATAATTCTAATATTACGGGCTGCATGGAGCGCATATAAACAATGTCATCAATATAGTCACATTGATGACCACTATAGTTCCACGACATATCGCGCACCTATGTTTTCTACGTCGAATGGGTCGATATAAAAATATATCGACTTGGTGAGAATAAGTCGTCATATCGCAAACGGAGACACCTTCAAAAAGCTCCATCGTGTACAGGCGGCGTCCCTTGAGACAAGGCGGCGCCGACGCTCGGCGCCAGCGTCGTCGGATCTGGACTCCGGCACCGACACATTATATGCCTTTGACGAGCGACGACGACCTTTATAATTCCAATCTCCCCCTCCTCCTCGCCCGGGAGGGGTCGACCTATTTGACCCCACAAAAGGGGCGAGTAACATTAAGCAAAAAGAATCCACAGTCGCGAGGTATTCAGGTCAACCCTCCCCCGCCCCCAAAGCTTCCAGGGAATAGGTGTGGAGTGTGGTGGGTGTTGGTGGAGGAAAAAAGGGGACCACTCCGGAGCAACTCTTCCAGAGAGCTTACTTTTTCTTTACGACTACGGGGAAAGAGATACATAAATGCTTGTGTGTATACATGGGTGTGTGTGTGAGAGTCCATATATATATATATATAATTCCAACATACTTGGGGGAGAAGTGGATCGAGGTCACGGAATTACGACCCCAATGCCCCTCGGGGAAAATGGGTGGGACTGCGGAAAGTTTTAAGGGTAGTGATGTAGGGACGAATCACGTAAGTGGGACGGGTTAGCCATGGGAAGGTGGGTTAAGTAACGTCGGTCGTAATACGGAAGGAAGTAGGAAAAAAGACGCGTCGCGAGAATCCGAAATGAGCCGCACATAATGAACAACGCCGCCACACCGACCCGCTTACGGCAGTCGACGCACGTTTCATGTTTACGCTCACGCCCGCGATTAAGGGACTTAATAGATTCACGTGTTTCGGCCACCGAGGGTATGATGTCACCTAAGGACGAATGCGTGGCCCAAGATCCCCTTATGATGATAATAATAACATTTAACACAAACAGGTAACCTCGATTACACGCGTTTCAATAAAAAGAAAAATAAAATAAAAAATAATGCAATAAATATCCCACAATATTTACTTCCTAGTAAAAAAGTAAAGTTTTCTCTTGAAACATTTTGACGCATCATTAAAATATCAGTCATTTCTATATTTTCATAACGCGTTAGGTGATTGTAACACCCGAGTCACAGGTTTTAAATCTCCACCCTGCCACATTGATCTAGAAAGAGTTCTGGGGTGTGACTTTTTTTTCGCGTAGTCACGTTAATATAAATACAACGCCTAGAAGATTCCTTGAGCCAAAAGTTTTGCTGCGGAGAAAGATTACGTCGGCAACTTGTCGTCTTACATTTAATGGAGTGAGAATGAAAGATTGACATAAATTGAGGTAGTCACTTGAATTAAAGACAGGACCATTATTTTTGTAATACAACCCTTTGGGAAAATACCTTTGTATCTATTTAATAGTCAGTTGAAATGTGAAATGATAAGGATTTCAGATCGCGAGGGCGTATTCAAGAACATGCCCAACAACGGCGCAACATGATTTTACTGCGGTCTGGATAGATAAATTAGAAGCGTACATACGCTTAATTACCCCTAAGAGCACGGTAATTCTTTGAGAAACACCACTATTGTGAGAATTAAGACTTAGTTTGCTATTAATCGTAACCCCCAATAAGGGGATTGAAAACACCCGCCCGAGATGAACACCATCGATGCTATAATAAAAATAATCACGTATTTTTTTTGGCGAAAATGGCATCACACGTTCCTCTCTTACATTTAACCTTTATTTTTGAGAAATTACGATTCAAAACACACATACCCGGAGCGGGACTTGAACCCGCGACCTTTGGGCAACTCTGTTTAATATCTTACAGTCATCCGCACACAAATACAATCAGATCTGAGACAGCCAGGAAAGTCATTAATAAAAAAGTTTAAATGCAACGGACATAAAATGGACCCTTCCCGGACTCCAGTAATAACTTTTTCAACCACAATCCTTCGCGACCAGGTACATAGATAAATTAGAATATACTATTAAACATGCTCGTGGCGGGCTTACCCACCGCTCTCCCGTCTCCCTTCCCGGAATGTTAATTGGGATGGGTGGTGGTGATCTGAGTGAACGCAATGAGCAACTCTGTTTTAACTCCGGGAGCTAAACATGCAATCGAGATATGCGACGTGAAAAATATAGGAATTGCGTAACCCAGATTCGGCGACACGGATGAAATAAGAGTTCCCCCCGGGTGGATAAGTAGGGCACATGTGTCCATCTCACGAGATGAGAAAAAAAAACACAACGGGAAATCCGAAGAATTCCCTTTCGAGGGGGCGACGATGTGCGCGGAAATCGATAAGGAGAATTCCCTTCGGGAGAAAAATCCAACAAAGATTCCGGAGCTTCCCAAAAATGCGACCCTCTCCCTAAAAATAAATAGGGTCGCTTTGGAGACGGAAAGAAGACCGCTTTACGGAACCTCTTTAAGGAGAAGTAATAAAAATAACACCGCTATCCAATATAGGCCGACGCGTCGAATATTTTTCATAGAGGCCCCACAAGAGTGCGAGAGCACGCATGCTTCTTCTGAGGCATTCGAGGAAACATCGCATGACGAGTGAAAACGGGAGCCCATTTATTTGCGTGTACACCTAGTCAGCGCGGGATATCATAACATTATGACCTTTACTCAACGCGGGGGAGAAAAATAAGCATTCGCGTTCGCACGTACATTCGTGATGCGAGGAAGGAGCTCGACCGATTCCAGGACGTATTCGTGACCTAGTTCGATCCAGGAATACTACCGAAGGGGCGGAAGGGAGATGGAAGTGGAAATGGTGGGCGGCAGACGAAAAAATAAGGAAAAAACAAGAGCAAAAAGAAGAGCGGAGTGTGTTGACTGGGGACGCCGCACGGTTGATACCATCGTGACCGCATTCGGGACGTAAACAAAGGAGTAGATGAAACGCGATTCGATCGGAGTGGTGGTGATGGTTGCATGGATGCGGGGGAAATGAAAAAAAAAACACCCTCGCCAAGCGGGGGAGGCATCAACAGTGGTCGAGCTTCGCTCAGGCGACGGACTCCGACGCGGTGACGGGACAAGAGAGTACACAAGGGCGGGCGCACCACAAGCATAAGTAAACTTTTGAGTTGACGGTCACAACTTGAATGAGTAGCCGACCTTGTACCCGAAAGGCCAGTGGGGAGGGGGGGAGGGGGACTGAATGCCACGCTGAGGACATCATTTTCGAGAGGGGAATGAGTAGTTAATTTCCCCACGAAATCGTTCCGGATTATTGATGGTCGTAAAAAAAATTCAGAATGCTCGAAATAAAATTTCCACTCGCTCGCTTACCTTTCGGTCCCCGGGGGTCGTTCGAGATGCTAGACGTATCAGAAGAAGAGTAGGGACGAAAATTTCAGCAACGCTTGCCCGGCAGTTGCCTTTTCCATATTACTGCGTCGCCATTATATCGATGATATTTAGAAATGTAAGTACATTTACTGTGAAAAAATAACCTGCCTAGGCACTGGGAGCTTGCTTACAACAGACAGGTTAATGTTAGTTAGGTTAGTATTTTAAAGTAGCCCTTGACTTACTATAAATCATACTGATGGCATTTAAAATCTAAGTATTTTTTTAAATTACTTAACAAAAATTTGGTCAAATCAATGTTTATGGTATTGTCTTCTAAGGAGCTATTCTTACTGTAAAAATTGAAAAATAAACAGAATAAGTTGTTAGAGGAGGATAATCACAACGGTTTCTGATGCAATGAACCTTGAATTTCGCCTAGCTCGGTTTATCTTATAATTCGAGAGTCCTCAGTCCAATCTTTAATCCTTAATCAAGACCAATTTGCAGCTGAACGGCTCAATCGGGGCTCAGTTGTGACTATACCTATCTAACAAAATCGGATTGCTTTGATCCAATACGCAGTTTTCACTGAAATGAGAAATACAATTCGCCATAAAGACTTACTACCCACCGTTCAACGATTTTGAAACATGAGATATAGTGATTTATGAAGGCAAATAGTAAAATTCATCCTCAACTTTCCCATGAAGCCGGTTCCACCATAAATGGGCGGGTCAGGAATCCCTCACACCCTCAGTCCATAAAAATATCAGGGGAACCGTAAGTAGTCAGTTAAGGAGCCTTTCCATGTACATATAGGGATGGGGGGGGGAGGTCACTTCCTCCCCTCCACGGTGGGGACCTCGAAAGTCGGCTCAGGTGAGGCGATCAGTTTTAACTACGTTTCCGCCCGCCCTTGCGCCGGATTGGAAAACAAAACTTATTACGCAACGGAAAAGAAACTCAAGAAAGTTCTTAGGAATGTGGATGGAGAAAGAATACTTGAGACGTAGCCCCCCCGGAGTGTCGCCGTGATACGACTGACCACTCTCCTTTCCAGGGACGTTGAGAACACCTCTTTGACATTCCCGCCGTGCCCATCGCCCACCCATCCTGCCCACCGACGAGAAGCGAAGCACTCACGGCTTAGGAAAGGTCGCCATCGAGGAAGGAAGGAAGGAAGGAAGGAGGCGTGATCGTCACGGGAAATCCTTTGGCAGGGCTTGTTCCATCAGAGTGGGGGGACACTCGGGTTGGGGGGGAGGGGGGTGATTTCGGAAAAGGAAACCTTCCCCCCCTCCGCGTAGCGGAGTCACGCCCACGTCCGAACAACGACGTCAATTCTGAGCGTGTCCATCGCCAAATCCACTCACTCCGCCGCGGGGAAATTGAACGGGACCGACAAGAGGTACACACGGGGGTCGCGCGTAACAATACAGATCTTGGAATAGGTGACGAGTTGGAAGAGGAGCCGTTGCGATTTCAATCGACGAGATTGCTCCCAATCGCTCGGACTTATTACGACTGCGGCATTCCACAACGGAATTGCAATCTCCCCGATTGGAAATGATATTTTTTCAACTGCGTGGAAAGACCTAAGGTTACGGCGCTGCGGGACGGGGAAAAGAGGAACATCCAGTACCGCAAGTAAATCGTGAAACTTGATTGGCTCCCTCCTGCGTCCAATCGTGTGCGCCCCCAATAGTAAGGAAGTAGAAAGTTTCCTAATCTGCCGGGGCGGACAATCTCAATCGTATCATTTCCACCAATTCCGAAAAGCGATTATTCGAACAGATGGCAGTCTCAACGATTTCAGGCGCGGGTCCGCAAAGCAAATCTGCGAATCATGAGGGGCAATTTTAGATCGCAAACTCTGTGGTCGAGGACGACACTATTCCCGACGCCCAAAAATCGCAGAAGAGACACCCAAAAAGCGCAGAAGAGACACCCAAAAAGCGCAGAAGAGACGCCCAAAAAGCGAAGAATGGGCGTCCGCAAAGCGCTTCCATATAGGCGGGGACGAGAGACAGATATCCCATACTGTTCACTTTCTTGGGAAATTTGTCGAAGACCAAAACTTGCGACATCTGACAGCAAAACCCGTTGCGAGGAAATAAATGAGGTGTGCGAGGGGAATTTATCCCATCGATGTCCACTGTGTTGAAAACCACAGATCCGCAAGTGCTAACACACATGCTCGGTCGATTAGGTGGGAGAAACTATTGTCTTCACGAAGGAATTACCCGCCTCCTAGGTTCTATCAAACGTAAATCATCAGGGGTTTTAGTTTATTTTTTTATATTTTTGCAAATTGAAAAAAGGAACGAAGCATACCCACCTAGTTACCACGCCACTTCGAATCACGCCTTACTCATTTTAACCCTTAAAGGCCAGATTAAAACTCCCACTGGGCTTCCTCCATGCAGGGATTTAATTTTGTCATGTAAATTATTGTCTGCCTCGCCTGGGGAAAAATGCTTCCTAGTTCTTCCACTAATACGTTGAAATCGTTCGAATAATACGTCTTGAAAAGGCCATGCGTGCCAATTTGAGCACTTCCGGCGTTTAAAGTTTAATTAATAGACTACTACGACCGGCACAGAGGCAAAGTATAAAGGGAAAGGCCGTAATTAAGAATAAGTGAAATAGAACATAAAAAGACAGCAATTATCAAACTGGTAAATTATAAAAAAATTAAAAATAAGTAAATAATACCGCTTTCCATAAAAATAATTTTTCTTAGCATTCCACAGATTCCCCTATTAAGTGTCATTCACCTTATTAGTGAACCTCTTAGACAAAAAAAGAAACATTTATAATTTTCTCTTCCAACTCTTTCACCCTAATAATATACCACTAATATTTCAAACACTTTCGAGTACACATTTGATAAACCCTATTAGTCAGTCAGGTAAGGAAATATAAGGGCAAAGACGACTCTGGGTTTTGAGATAGGCCGAACCTTTAGGTGCAGAAGAAATGTGATTGTCGAACCATTTGCTGTCGTCATACTTCTGGATTTAAACCGACGCGGCGACGGGATTTTTTTTTAGCCCTGCGGCAGTCGAAGCGTGTGCTTTGATGGCTTGAACCGTAGTCTAGTGGGACCAGCCAATAAGTCACGTCGCATAATGTTGATCTTTGAAAGATGATGGGTGCGGAGACGAATCCAAGAGCGCGTAGATGGCCGATTGAGGAGGAGGCTCCTCGCGCGTCAACAACTTCTGCGGCGCAGTTCAAATGGCCTCAAATATCCTGTCCTCGAGGAAGATGGCGTGGGTGCAATCGAATTGACGCAGTTGGATTTGCGCATTTTATGGACCAAAATGTGGATTTCTCCAGCTTCCTTCACCACCCGCCACATGTGGTGATATTAAGGGTATACTTAGCCGGCCGGGGTAATATCCTTAGATATACATATGTATATAAATGAGTTTCGTCTAATCTCCCGTCTGACGAAGATGGTTCAGCAGCCAACGAAAATTCAAAAAACTAGTGAGTCTATATTTTTGTGCCTCTTTTTGTGTTTCTTGTGACAAACATCCTCTCACGTGTGTGAACTA
>WURS02424848.1:0-16417 GCA_011762765.2 Rhinocypha anisoptera
TCCGCATAGCCTGCTTCTTTTCCTTCTCGTTTTTAATGTCTCCCAACCAAGAGATTTGAGCATTTCTGTCACGCTGTTAGCCCTATTATGTTTTCCCAGTATGTATCTGGCCGCCTTTCTCTGGACTCTCTCTAGTTTCATAATGTTCTCCTCTAGGTACTGGTCCCATACTATTGCAAAATATTCTAGTATTGGTCTTACCAGAGACTTATATGCCTTTTTCTTTGTAGCTGCATGGCTCCCCTTCATGTTTCTCATCACCCAATGCAATGTTTTCCATGCTATCTTTGTCACATATTCCAAGTTCATTTCCCATCATAAATCCTTGGTTAGATACACTCCTAAGTACTTACAACTGTCGCATTTTGTGACGAGTTTACCTGAGTATCTTATACCTTCCCAATTATCTTATAGCAAATTATTCCATTTTTTCGTAATATTTCCTGTCATTGTATCTTTCATCAGCTCACGCTACAAAATATTTCATCAGACGAAAACACATACTGTTTAATCCCACGGTTCGGTAAATTTCATAAGTAGGTAGACGAACGAAGTATACGCAATATTTCAAAAACAAATTGTGGCTGGATCCCATATCCCTGTCTTCATTAAAAACCTGTACGTCGCTTCTATTGTTGATACTAGAAAAATACGCGACCAAAATTGGTGCATACAACGAAGGGAAACTCTTTTCACACGTACCGACTTCAATCTCAGCCTGTATGGTAAAGTCGATGTGAAATATCGTCTCACCCTACCTAATTTTCCTAATCCCCTCAGCAAATAAAAATAATTTATCCATGATATCCATAATTTTGCCTCCAAGATGGCACTTCTGTTCGGTAGCCATTCACCAATTCCACGTCACACCTTCCCTCCATCAAACCTACCAAATGAAAATTTCAGCTTATAGACAAAGCCTGAGAAACCTTGCAGGCAGACCCAGAATGAATGAGTTTTGTTTGAAATGCATGTGCTTCGCAAAAAAGTGCAACACTGGGCAAAACTCACCTGCCGCTCTGGGTCTACTTCTACATATTACTCTGAAAGCCGAAGAATAATGAGAAATTATTCACACAGAAGGAAACTACTTTTTTACAACTTTTTATGATAAACAAGACTACCACTTCTCAATTTCCTTCACGCTCCTTCACTATACCGTGTAGTTTACAGCTCTGCCTATTGTCATCTTTTGTGCTGTTTTATTTATTCCTATATATCAAAAAATTCTTAAAGAACGTTTTCTCGTCACATTTCAAGCTAGCCGGTCATTTTCCCAGCTATGTAGTACACAATGTGCCCGCGAGATAGTGTTAGTAGCTACTATGCGACTGCAAGGACCCTATACCAAGGTCCCTATACCCTATATAGGAAGGACCTTGTGAGACTGAGCAATGTGAATTTTGAAGTGTTTGCCACTGGAAGAAAGAAGATGAAAGGAAAGAAAATAAGAGACTTGATGAGAAAAAAGCTAAAAAATTTCATCGTCTCCAAAAACCTTTTTTATTTACTCCCACACTCATCCTTCCGTTGTACCTAATCGATCCGTATTTAATACTCTTTCTATGATTACTCTGTTTATCCACCATTAATCCTAATCTCGTATGCCATAATGAAAAAAACTTATCTCATTTATTAATTATCAACATTAGAATTACGAATTACATTTATTTCCATTTGAACAATTATAATCAGGCCATCAATTTTTATGATAATTCCATAAAGATATATTTCACGCGCGCGCGAGTCAGTCGAAGAAAAGTTAAAATTGACATGGAAAATATTGAAGGTATATAAAGCCAGAAAAGAAACAATGGCGCGGCAAAAAGTATTTAAAGTAAATAATCCGCTACAAAATAACTACTGTATTTAACGTTAGAGAAAAGGAAAATATTATAAAACTTGAAGTACTAAGGACAGGCTAAAAATCTTAAAAAATAATAACTAATTATGTATTCGATAGGTAACGAAAGCGAGACAGAATGGATGAGGGACTTCACTGATCTAGCATGAAAAAACGAAACCCTCTGTAAGAAAAATTAAGACCAGCTTAGGGAATCACGAGATATCAACGCAAAGAATTTAGAGCAAAATTTAAGAGCATTTGGAAGCCATTGAGAAATTCTGATTGAAGAAGAGGGTCAGGGGATTTAAGAACATTCGATGAAAGTGTTATTCGACTTTATAGTGAAATGAAAAACCACAGTAGTAAATTAGTAGGCGAAGGCGAATTTGGCGGTGATGAAAGACCTGCCAATATTCAGAACTGAATTTGATGCAAAAAAAGTCTTTCTGTAAAATAGTCAAGAGTTATCGGCGAAAGAGCTTGAAAAATCTGCTGTTTTCAGATTTTTTATGCTGACAGGAGGAACCCAAATTATCCCCGTAACCTGCGAGTGGCATTCATGCACGAGGGGAATCAAAAGGAATTGAATTTTCACTGCACGAAAAGGGGAGGCAAATGAGAAAATTATCGGAAACTATCTTGCCCTCGGCAAATACCAAGAAGGGTAGGTAGGAAAATGAATTCTGGGATAAGGCAAGAGTGGGTACGGCGATAACGGATTCGTTGTTTCTTAAGGTAATTCCCATATTATTTCAACTATGAATCATGATACTTGCTACCGAATCGTAAGGAGTTTTTTTATCAGGATTGAACACATCTTCGTCTCATATATTAAACGTCATCCCTCAAATTAACATAATTGGTTTATGTTACAATCTGATAACTTTGCACACGTAATATTAATAGCGCTAATAGTAAAATTCCTATTAGTAAACACCAATAAAAGAACAATAACGTTAAATAAGACTTGGAGTTTCTATTGACGTCTACATTTGAGCATCTAGGCACGTCAAACACAAGAGCAGGAGTGGCCTCTCTGTCATAACCTTGGAATCATATGTATCGCGAAATCTTTTTTCGCCGTACTAGGACTATGGAAGAGACCCTGTGTCCGATTGTTATTAGAATTCTTTCTGAGCTACAGTTTACGGCCGATGGTGACAGAGACAGGAGATTAATTCATAAAAAGGAGTTATTACAAAAGTTCACAATTTTTCAAAATTCTCTTTTAATGTGTATCATCTTTCCACAGTAGTGATTAAACGAGTACACATTAAAAGTATTGAAATATATCCCAAAACCTACCGCGTCTGCAATGGTCAATTCTCAAGTTTCTCAGTGAGTGTGGAAATTTTTCTCATTGATTTCATTTCTAATATTCTTTAAACGTATTCATCGTCGTTTTTAATCTTCTACAAGTCGTTAAAAACAAAATTATAACAACAAGGTATACTCATCACCATCTCAAGTAAGCAGAAAAGAATTTCTCCCTGTTTTTTCCAGTTAGGTGCTGCCTTTCTTCATCAACAAAGGCTTCATTTTGAGAACTAAGTTTAATAAAAGAGGAACCTATCTCTGTACAAGAAATATGAACAAAGATCTGTGTAAATATCAGATTATCAATGAAAGTGCTGCCTATTACTTGAATGGGCTTCTTTAGATAGCGAAGTATATGGTTTGTTCGAGAGTTCGTTTTCGATATAAGCACTGTTAATATCGCTATTCGACAACAGACACTTACCTCCTCCTCCCTCTTGGTCGGAGAGTAACATCGAGGAAGTGAAGAACGAAAAAGGAGGGAAGGAATTTGTGAGGAGTATTTTCTCGAAGAATTTCGAATACCGTGAATAATCCCATTCTCGTAACAGTTATATTGAGGAATGCAAGATTCAATAAGTTGATCTGGAGGCATGAAAATAATGGCCGAATGGAATGATTATAGCACGAGGCTTGTAGGAGGGACAGAAATTCTGGGTAAGGAACAGATTTTGCTGCGCATGTGGTGGAACAAATAAAGTCGCGGAAATTTCGATTCAAGTTCCGGGTACATTCAGCCATCATCGTCATCGTCAAGACGCGTGTTTTTTTTCGCCAACGGGGAAAGCAGGGAAAAGATTCCAAGAGAGTAAACCATTTGTCACAGATCAACAACTTTTGTCAAATGTAATCAGTTTATTTGCCGTAGATTGTGGCATCTGGTTAGAACTGCATGAAAACTTATTTTCATGTAAATTTTTTTATTTTAATTCTTTTTCTCTTTCTTATGATATGTAACCCTTATCAATCCTCTTTTATGTTACATTACCACCGTATATATCATAAAATAAGCTTTGAGTATATTTAACAACATTCATGGTTCTAAGGTAATTTTTAAAGTAATTTTGGTATAAAAAGGAGAAAATTAAACTTTATAAGTATGTCGGAAATTTTTAAGCTATTGTAACCTTAAACTCAGGGAAGTTTTTGGATTGTCGTTTGCTATTTTAAGACGCAAATGAAAATTATCATCCCATTTTCTTCGAAAAAACTGAGCGTGCCTAATATCCGAAAGATTGTAGAAAATACCATTATTGTCGTGAGTTTTTTTATTGAATGGATGGACACTACGGGACTTAGATACTGCGGGAGGGACAATGTTATTTGATTTATTTAACAAACGTTCACACAAATGATACTATAAATATATATTATAATCATTAATTGTGAATGCATTAAATGATGAAGTACTTCCTTAAGTCTGTCTTGAATATAATTTGTGAATGATCTCCAGAAACTTGTACGGATTTAATTTATAGCTTGAATGGCTGTCCAAATAACCACAACGGAGATACGTTAGTATATATTTTGGAAAGTAAATTCGATCGGACATATCAAAATATTGACCAACAGTCAATGAAATACAACTAAAATGTCATTCGTATGTTCACCTTATCATATGGGTTCTAAGAGGAACAGATATTTCGAGGATGCAAGAGCACAAACACTCAACTTTACTCGGCAGAATTCGTCAATTTTCCTCTCCCTCTAACATTCAATTTGGGAATTTAGTTGTCTACTTCAATGTCGCGGATATCACGCATTTCTCCTAAGAACTATTTTATTTATGTGGCTACAACAAAACCCACATAATTTACTTACCCTATTAAATAATCACTCCCATTTTACTAAATTTTAAATTGCCATCACTAAGAAGTTAAAAATGTTCCACTCGCTATAAAATCCATTTAGATAAGTTTCATTCACAACATGAGTTACACTAAGTATAGTCGAGGGTTATACACACAAATTGACCACCGGAAAGTGTTCGATGGTACAAATTACGAGGTTTCCAAGGTTCATTTTTATTCCAAGTTGCACGTTTTTAAGCATTTGAGATTAGCATTATATTATTGTAAATATATTCTTTGTGATCAAATTTGTAATGAACCGTTATATAAGGCTAATCTTAAATTTTCGTATAGTTGTACAGCGTTCATTTTTCGTTATCATTCACTTGGCATTTTCTGGGGCGGTCACGCATTAGGTGAGATTAAAATGCTCAAATGAACAGCAAATAAATCTTTTGGAAAAGTATGGTAGAGAAAAGCAACATACAAGCAGATACTTTCTCCAGGAAACGCCTTTCAACTAATCAAGTTTCTCTTGTCCATCTCTTGTAATTTCCGAGTTAGACGGGAACAGGAACTGTGCATCCACTGAAATGCGATCAGATAAACGTTTAATATCGTGGACGTGGAAACAACAGTCTCCGTGGGAAAATGGAACTGACTTGGATACATTTTCATTTTATGAAGAGTTTTTTGGCTCCACATTTTGTCATTAAAGCATTTTATATTTATACTTTAAATGCTTTTTATTCGTTAGAAAACAATTCAAGTAGAAGAGAAAGAAAAATGGATTAAGGTGACAAAGAAGTTGAGGAGAACCTTTAACAACGCAGCTAAGGTGAACGACGAAGATGTGGGAGAGTTAACGGGAAGATGAAACTTGTTTCAGAAGGGAGAGTTAGTAAGTATATTAAGGTATGCGGAGGAGACGGGGGAAAACAATATGCCTCTTGAATGAATAACAAAAATTATAACAGGCCAAATTCAAAGTGTTATCGCATATTATAATGCCACGATAATAAGTGATAAGTATTTTTCAGTTCCATGTTAAGATCTGTCACAACACACGACAGACAAAATTGTCAAATAAAATTAATATTTGAGAAAACTAATAATTTTCATATGAGAGACAGTTGAGGCATTAGCTTTGTGGAATTCAATCGAGGGGATAGAATAAGTACTTGCCAGTCCACAGTATATATAATTTATTTCACCTAGTTTCGTTGATACATTATCATCATCAGAAAATAAAAATTAGGAATCTTAATTCCTAATGTTAATTCTTTATTCCTAATTTTTATTTCCTAATGACGCTAATGTATTAGCGAAACTGGTTGAAATACATTATTTATACTGTGGAACTGCCAAGTAGTTATTCTATCCCTCATCATAATAATTTTCATAAAAAAACAGAGAGGACAGCTAGGTTCGAATTTTTCAATTAAGGCAGCAAGATCAGTACCGATGAAGGAAGCAAGGAGACAATAAGCCAAACAGTCCAAGAAAAATCGCTTCCAACCTAAAATAGCCACTACTGACTGTGTCAGATAATACTAGCTTTTATTTAATTATTCCTTTCATGAAAGCTTACATTTATATTGAGTTTAATCTTCTACGGATATTTGAGGTAGAGAAAAGTAAATTAAAATCAGTGTAAATGGGGTTATTCAGGAACTCCCACAAATTAGGTGACCACACCGAGTGAATAAGGAAGTACTCGGAACAATCGTTGAAGAGATAAGATGAGGAAAATATTTACAAAAAGAAGAGGGAAACTTAATGGATACATTAGCAGTCACAACAGTTTAATGATGACTGAACTGTTAGGAAATATCTGCGGAACTATATATATATATAAGACGGACCTAGAAAGTTAAAAAATGGGTGAGTCCATGTTGTTAACTTGTCAGTAAACGTAATAGTTTAGCATTACTATTACGTATACAAAAAATTTTGAGTTACCTCCGCAGTAGGTAACTCAAAAATTTTCAAATCAGTGCGTGAATTCCTTTAGTATTTGCGAAATTTCCGCCATTTAGCAGTACTTTAATAGTGACTTAAATACTTAAATAGAATCAAATGAACATATAAATAAGAGCAAATAAAATAACTGTCTATTCTTATAAACCACACTACTTTAGACGAGTGACTGATATTTAAAAAAATTACGATTTTTTTTTATTTCGCTCGCGACGAGGTTTAGAGGGCGTAGCATCCGCCTGAGAGAGCATTCGTTCTCCTTATAACCGGTGTGGGAATTATAACGTGACCGAAATGCCCGTTGTGCGTGAGCTACTTGAAAAAAATCATTCCTGTGACGGACTTGGCCAAAAATTAATTTCCAAAAGAAAAACTCCCCAGTGGTCGGATTCAAATGACGAACTCAGTAACAAATGACATTTTCCCCCGCGGTACGACAGACCTATTCCTACAACACGAGCACTTAGTCCTTGCTTCCTTTCAGCTGTTGCGGCGCGGAGCGATTTTCATGGAATGGGAGCGAATAGCAAAATGAGAAAGGAAAAACCGTATTATGATGAACGGGGATAAATTTTTCTTCCATCTTTTTTCCTTAAAAAAAAGAAAATTCCGTCCAGGCCTGGTGCATTCTTTGGTTTAATATTCTCAAATTGCCCAATTTCATCTTCTGGTGAAATTTCGATTCTTTCCTCGTCTTCCGGTCCTTCATATTTCAACAGGTTTCGTTTTTGTTTTTGTAAGGCCGTGTCGTTTGAGTCATCATCACTTGGTATTAAAGTGTGAAGGGGATATTCGTGATTGTTTCAATCATATGTGGTGGTGTTTCCGCTGTAGTTGTACAAGAGCTATAAATAGGTGGAATTTTAATTTTATCACAGGATAGTTTGTATATCGCTCCCCATGGGTTTTGCATGAGGTCTTAGCTGTTCCAATTCTCTCTACTTTTTTTTCCTTAATCGCCACAATTTCTTATGTCGAGGACGGTCAGTCCCCTCTCCAAGAAATATTTCTGTCACGAAATATATTTTTTTGGTTCCGGGGAAAGGAATGTGCCACGTCGCATCACACTCCGGTGGATTTATAAAATTGAGAAATCAAGCAAATGCCTCCGCATCGGAGACCTGACGGTTTTGACGTCTCGTACTCTTTTAAGCGCAACGGCACCGCAATCACACGACCCAAACTGCCGTTCGGGATTGAGGAAGTGGACAGGATCAATCAATCGCGCAATCGGTGGAAATCTTGGAATTCATTTTCTTTATTTTTTAACGTGTAAAAAATATATTGCAAAATTATTATTATTAAAGTAAATATCGTATTTATCATTATGTATATGTATTTGTTTATATATCTATATTTAGTTGTTACTTGACCATGAAGCAAGTAAAAACATCTATGTGCAAGTAAAAACATGCATGTTTATCCACGATGATAAGGATAACATATCTTTAAAAATGTTTTAGAATATCTCCATCAGTTTTTAAATCAAAACAATCAACGGTTAATACAATCTAAACGGTCAACACACCGAAACGAAATTTTGAGATCCTGTTTTATATTTATGACCAATTAATTACGACGTTTGTACTTTAGTAATATATAGAAACGAGACACTTTGTGATTACGCATAAAATTTATTAAAACACGACCCGGGTTTCGTCGTAAGTTATGCCTGAAACCATTGACTTAAGTAGTAAATTATGTTTTCTCTGCTTATTCCCACACATAAGTTTACAATCTCCTGAATAATGTATTTTCCAAAGTAGTAATCAACCCTATACACTATGATCATTTTAATCTCCCTAAAATTAGGTCATATCGCATTGATTGCTTTAACAACATTAAACCGTTTTTTCGTACATCATTCTTACTTACTTATGTTTCTCAACGTAATAAACCGCATTTGTTAATTTAAGAGATTATAATTCATGTTATACATCAAGTCTAATCCAAAAATATGTCTACTTGTATACAACAGTTATCATTACATAAATTAAGAAAATAATACATAAATACTGTCATTTCAATGCAATGGTGCATGGCATCACTTGTTGAAAATCTTTCATTATCCGAAAAGGACTAAGATGAATGATGAACCCGTTACGGACTGAGTGTCCAATTTCTTGAAATTAGAGCCTAATAGACCTAATTTTATGTCTCTTGACTTACCTTCCAACCGTAGCATGAGGTGGAGAAATTGATTTCCTGTTATTTCGGAAACGGGAAGTTCTTTATTTATTAATAGTAATTATATATTCCATGGCATTAACATGTTTGGATTATTTCGCAGAAAATTTATATTGAAGAATAAATGTCGAATATATCTAAGGAAAACTTAAACCTGTTTAATCATTAATTATGTTTGTACGTGGTGGATTTTTTGTTTAAGTATTTTGCCTGCTGAAACCAAACGAAAGCAGCTGCTGAAAAAGCTCTTTGCTAAAAAACTTACCTATATAACTGGAATTACTAACTACCACAAACGTTTAACTGTCTTTTACTTCGCTATTTAACTTCATGCTAAGTTATTGGAGTACCACTATATATTTCAGAGCATTAGTCTACGGCAGTTCATATATGGGTGTCGCTTATGTGTGAGTACTTATGGATAAAAAAAGTCATACAGTCTGCTTTTTGGACTCCGAGGGCTGGTCAGACTGCCCAGAAAGCGTGCCTGTTTAAACAAAGCTTTTGATGCCAACCTTCCACTTTCTTCCTTCATCCAAGATAGTAATTTTTTTTTCAGTAAAACTGTATATTCAGATACAGTTTTACTGACCTATACCTTACCACACCGACCATTCTGTGACAGTACATGATCGTTCACGGCCAATGGTTTCATTACATTTAACATTCAAGTATGAGATATGTACCATGGTGGAAATTCCCAAGGCAAAATCCACAGTCTCATTGATTGTATCCATTTCGAAGTGTTGTGTCATTGGATTTACCCTTGAAAACATACGATATCCCACTTCGCCTCGTAAATAGGTATAACCGTGCAGCGGGCGTGGGCGGGTAATTCGCGTGACATTCCACCCCCCCTCACCCCCACTTCCCTCGAGGCGTGCTGACCCAAGCGTGAAACTGGGTTTCGGCGCTTATCGAGCTTCCCATCATTTTTTTTCTTTCGATCCAAATGGAGGAAGTCGGAGGAGGGAGGCTCGTGGGCGCACCGTCGGATCAGTCCGCGCCAAGTGTGCTCCCCGACCTACAAGCCCTGGCCGTCCGCCGCCGCGTCCCCTCTCGCACCAAGGTAAGCGCAGCACTCCACACCACAAGCCACATCCAATCCCATCCATCACCCTCAACAAAGGCCCTTCGTAAAAAAAAAGTGATCGAGCTGGGTCAAGGCTGTTTTCAGGATTGGTCGCGAGCGTCAGGAATTCTGCGATCGTCGACTTTGTCCCTGTGAGCGACGGGTTCCTGCGCCGGTCTTTGTGTCGAGTATTCGCACGTGTGTCGTATTCCTTTAAAAAGTGAATTTACGGCGTCTTATCAAGGTTCGCGCTCACAAACCGATAAGACTGTCTTTTTATGTCCTTCATTTTATTAAACCGGCCTATCTGAAGTTCATCAAAAACTTACCTTAATCTGTAGATTACCCTTCATCATCGTCATATCCATTAGCTCATCCGTTCGTATATTGTGGTTTTATTCAGAAATTTATTATAAATTTAAACATCACTAATATTGCAATAATATCTCAAAATCACCACTTTCTTTCATGTAGTTAGTCATCGGTATCACTTCTATCGATGAGTGACATTCACTCTCACGTATCTGAGTTCTCGATTTCTTTCTAGTTTTTGTAAATTTGACCGGCATAATAGCTGCTATGCAAAAATGTTTCGTTTACCTTTATTGAGCCATAAGAAAGATTGGAAAAATTATTTACTCATTTCATCTCGTTACGTTTCTTTTGTCGGTAGCTCCATGTTGCCACCTTCAAGTACTGAAGGACATATTAAGTTGGGCAAGACCTCAAGAAGTGAAGAACTTAATGATGAATAGGACAGATAAGTGTACAAATATGAAAATCTATCGAAAGGCAATCGCAAGATGCACTTGCACCATGCTTCGCCAAATGGCAGATGGCACATTTACAGCCATTCTAGAACGATAATCCATCTGAAAGTATCGCATCGTCTTAGCGAAACCCTCTATTTTATGCTGGATCCGCATAATTGATTCCCTGCTATTTTGGGCCATATTTAAATAATAATAATCATATTGATAATTCGGTCTGACATTGTTCCGCGTGATGTGGATGATGTTTTGCTATTATGTTTTGCATGCGAGCGGCTTCCTTCCCTTTGTAATGCATGACTCCTAACATTTGCATTTGAGAGTGCATGTGAACGTATGGCGGTGTTTCACCCCAGCCACACGCCCATGCGTCGGCTTGCAGGGTAACGCATAGAAATAGAAGTAGAAGATAATAGTTTGCACCAAGGAACATTCAATCGTCATATTGAGTGCATTCAATTTCAACAGCGAGTGAAATCTGGGTATCTTTTTCGTCAGTGGTCGCCACCAATCAGTACGCGTAAATGAGACAACATTGCCGTCAAATGGCCACTATAATAAAGAACCGCCAGTAACGACACGGAGGGGGAATCACGCCCACCGCACAGACCCAACCATCGTCCCTGCTCAATCTGAATCTATACAGCATCCTCTAAGCTATCTCCTGGTGTGTATGCGAAATGGGATGATTAATATCTGTCATGGATTATTCGAGGCACATAGGACTACGTAGTTGATGACTATGAGTTTGTTTTTACATCATATGCTAATTGGTGGGAATTTGATGAGGAATTTGATAAGGCGAATATGCATGACGAGCAACTGGAATGAATTCTTGTGCATTCGAGATAGTTAATATTTACTAGATACAAACAACAAAATAGTTAATTGATATACAACATAATTGATTTACAACTAACAAAATAGTTAATTGATATACAAAATGCTTGAGAAACAGTTTATGAACTGTTTCGACAGTTAATAACTGCTCTTGGGGGTAATATAGTGAAGGTCGCCATTAGCAGCCTTTCAGCATACTTTCTAGAAAATAGGTCGCTTGTATATCCTGCTATCGTATTCGTCCACATTTTAACATTGTTACGCTTTATCTATGGCGAACAATTTGCGACTGATTGTGGCATCAGTTGGGGGCGTGGAAGAACTTTATTTATATTTTTAGTTCCGAGATTTTGCACAGCGGGAACAACACGATTGAATCCTGGCGAGGGACGTAGAAAATATTAACGCCCCTTGCGCGGTGCGCGTGTCCTTTGCCCAGGGGACGCCTGTCCCAAGGGCGGGAGGAGGGAAGTCTGTGGTTGCTCACTTCCCCCGATTACACTCCCTCTTCAAACGCCCCTCCCTTCCTCTCCACAATGACCGTGAGGCACGCCTCTGGGCGTATCCGGCGAAATGCACCGCCAGTCGGAAAAACGGTCGAATCAATGGTCGATCCTTTTTCTATCTAATGATTTTGCAGGAGGTATTTTAAATATTATGTTCCACTTCCCGTGTTCGAGCGTCTCTCGAGGAATCTCTAACCTGTGCTCTTGTCGCGGTCATCGGCTCATCTGCATCATGGGTTCTTCACCTCCGAGGTCAGACACCGCAAGGGCCTGTGAAGGAGAGCTGAGAGGGAAAAGCCGTGGGTTGCTTCAATATGTACAACATCATGCGTTGAAATTCGGACATATATAGTATTACCTAAATGGCATTTGAGGAATCTGCAAGACTTATCATTTGCGTTACGTCATTGCTGCTGTGTCTTGTTGCATCTTCTTAAGTGAGGGGTCGTAAATTATATATGTGTACTACATTCCATTTCATTCTCCCTCATTGGCAGTTGCACATACCTTTACATTTGAACCGGAACATTAAAATATTGACATTTACATCATGATGAAAGTTTCTTAAACGATTTTTCGTTCATGTTTCTCTCAAAATTAAGTTTCAAGTGTCATGTCCGATCTAACGAAACATTTTTCGTCTACGGACAACGCCTCTGATTGTCTATTTTCAGCACCTAGTTCGAGAACATCGGGGAAATTAAGGTATAAACGAGTTTCCATGACCTACATCGTCATATTATTGTGTTCGAATAAATTCATGTTTCACTTAGAGGAAACAATGTATGTTTTGGAATTGAGATCAATGTGACTAAGCATGACCGACTTCATACGCATAAAGTTGGCCATGGAGTAGGCCTTCGGTGTACATTGTACCAGGAAATTATATCTCCAATTGTCTCGATATGGAAATTTTTCGGGAGATTTTGTCGTGACGATCAGAAAAAGTTTGAGTGGAAAATACTATGTGTCCATACATAAGTATTGGCGCGTATTATACTTTTCCATCAGTTAACCAACACTTATAGTATGGGAGTTTGTAATCAATTTAGAAGTTTACTTAAGCACTCTTTGCTAATGATCGATAGGAATTCCCTTTAAGAAGTGTTTATTAAATAATGTTTTTAATTATATGGGAGGAGCCCATCATAGGCTACATTACTATTTTCAGTACCACCTTTAAGTCTTGTCCCTAGTACCCTTCAGCATATTTTGGAATCTTGGTCAGCAACTTATTTAATTAATTGCTAAAAACTCTTTGAAAACTCAAGAGAGTTTTCAAATACCTTTGACCTTCAATATAATTCCATTTAGGTCTTCGGTGAAATGGGTATATCGTTCGTTTGTTTATTTCGCAAGTGACGGTTCACTTTGCCTAATAAGAATCTGTTCCAAAAATTATTTTTTGCCATTTGCTTCACGTTGTATAGCCAGAATAAAATGCATCTTTGCATCCTGAGTTTGTGATTGTATGCAGACGCAAATGTAGACACACACCGTGGATGGTAACCAAATTGAATAGTGATTATTTATTTAAAAAATACTATTTAAATGCTTCAGTCCTTTTCTCTAAACTTCTTTTGAACCGCGGAATAGATTTTAGCTATTCACTCTGTGCAAGAAGTATGACGGCTTTCACTGAAGTTATATTCAAGTATTGCATCACGCATGATCACACTTTTAAGGTGAATTGCGATTCACACTGGGTTAGACCATTACCATTAACAATCGACTGTACTGCATACTACTCTTGTTTGCACTGTGTACTACTAAGTTTGACCTCAATTTACGCTCACTCGATAGTTTGAACACTCCGAAACAATTCGGTTTACAGTTTGATAAGCGCTCGAATTTAGATGAGTGTGACCTTTCACCCTCCCGACTGACTGTAGATTAGAATCTACCCTCGCGGGAGTCCGATACTCAGGACAGAAGAGATAAGGAAGGACGCGAAAAAGTCGGAAAGAGAGATGGGATCTCTCTCCTTTGTAACATTGAAAGTTTTGTGGAATGAGTAGGAGTCCTGCACTCAGCAGACGCATAAAACAAGAACTGCCGGCAGAAAATGCGAGGGCTTTTAACCAGAGACGGCATTCATATCTTACTGAATATGAGACTGATTACAAACGCACCATAACAGTTTCAGCGGAAAGTTGATGTTATAGGTGAGGTTGGAGCTCAACTCGTAAAACCCAGCGGAATGCGTCATTTACACTTTCATGCTAACGGAGGCTACTCAATTTCATTGTTCCACCAACGATTTCCCAGGAGTATTAGTAGTAGTAGTATTTTTGTTTATAGGTTTCATCGACAGCTATGGTCATTTAGCACCCCTTCATTTCATAGAAAAACACTATTGGGCAAACATGCCCTGGGCGGGGCTCGAACCAGCGACCTTAGGGTTAGCCGGCGAACACGTTACCCCCAGGTTACCCAGAATTATTAAACACCAAATACCACCCTGTGATTCCGGCCACGCCAAACTAACTCACAGGGGTAATTTTTCTTTCCAATAGATCAGTAATCATTACCTCTCAGCAATCAAACAGACTATCAGCTAGACTCACGCCAAAGGTAATCATAATTCATGGAAATCTTTGCTGCCATCTGTAGATTTTAATGACAAAATCTTCAAAACGATTCTCATGCAGACAAAAATCAGCTGTTCTATACTGATATAGATCACTTCGTTTTCCCATGGCTAATCGCGGTAAAGATGTCTCAACATCTAAATGATCAAACATATCTAGTACATAATCAAGTTATACAAATTCATGTTCTTAAAATCAAATATAGTAAAAGATTTTTCTTTGGTGTCTAATAATTTTGAATTTAAATGAATATTTACCAACGGCTGTACAAAATGGCATTTTTTCACTTTAACTGTACTTCTATGCCTATTGTTGAAACAATTAATATTTGTAATAAGCGGGTTTCTCTCTCGTTGATTTTCCTATCAGATTGAGAGTATTGTATTCTATAGCCCTAAGTGTCACTGTTTTGAAAATTTGAAAAAGGCATGGTATTGATAGTAAAACAACATCAATTTCTTCACTAATTATAATAACCGACCGTGGGTTCAACACTATGTCATTTTCAAGGTATCCCCAATTGTAGGTTATTGATATACTCGTAGATTGGGTGCTGTATTGCTGTTAATACCTACCATGGACATTGTTTATTCATCTGCAATATTATCCGAAAAGAGGTCATAAGAATTTAATAAGATTCTAAGATAAAATAATATAATTCTATAATAAGTTCTAATAATATATCTACAGCATCTGGTGTGCCCAATGTTTTTCCATGTGTATTTAAGGGGAAAACTGTCAAAATTAGGAGTTGGTAATTGCCCAAAATACCGAATATATATGTTGTAGGAGTTTCATAGTAATATCAGAGTGCATATATTTTTGACCTTTCCCATTACTTGATAATTGTTATCAAGATAATCAAATTTTTTCACCGCCTGAATTAACTCAGATCTAATCAATTAATCTGATATAACAGCTGCATCACATACTAAGATAACGTCCCCCATAGATGTTAATGATATTGAGCGATAATTTATTTGAAAATCGCTCTACTTCTTATTCGTTGCGCAAATGACAACTAACTACCCTTCCAATTCTAAATCTATGGCTGTCGATTAAGGGAAAACAGATGAATATCATATAAAATATTATATTATTAATAAAATGTTATGTATATATAGGAAGGAACGGCCTAAAATTTCAATTTTATAAGGTTTTTTGTTTAAGGAGGAAGCTGAAGATCAAAAATGACGGACAGAGTTAGGAATTTGGAAGTGTACAGAAGAGTGGAGGAAGATAAATCTGTTTGGCAAGTCGATAGGAGAAAGAAGCACAAGGCGGATAGGACACACCCTGAGGCTTGATGAATTCGTGAAGATTATAATAGGACAAAAATGAAGGGAAGGACCCGTTAGGAAGGCTGACAGACAGATATAAGAGGCTAACATAAATATCTAAATCTACATCAACATAATACCCTGCAAGCCGCCACAAGGGAGTGTGGCAGAGGGTGAGCCACCACCATACATTCACATGCACTCTCAATGCACACGATACAAGTCATGTATTACGCAC